>JAZHYW010050799.1:0-18656 GCA_037355805.1 Ixodes ricinus | reverse complement strand
CAGCCGGGTGCAGCCGTTGCCTTCCACGCATGGTACGGCAGAAGCTAGCGCTGCCGGGCGCTGAGGCAGCCTCGCCGGAGCTAGGTCTGGAGCAGCAAAGTACTTGCAGATGGCGCCAGCGCCGCTAAAGCGAACAGCTATCATCATCATCAGCTCGCTCACCTCTTCCTCCTCCAACCCCCCCCGCCCTTTCTCTCTCCTGTGTTTTTCTTTGTCTGCTCGGCCGTTCTTTTTTTTCTTCGTTTTGTATGCGTGTGTTTCACCGTAGGGAAACAGCGCGAAAACTAGACGATGACGAAAAAGAAACACACCGGACGAGCGCTCGTCCCGTGTGTTTCTTCTCCGTCGTCGTCTGTTTTTTTGCGCGTTTTCTGACGATTAATTCCCAACTCCTCCATCCATTCTTCTGCGTGTGTTCGTCGCAGCGTGCGGTGTACGATGATGGTTGGTGATGCGTGTTAAGATTTGGCGTACGGCGCTCGTGCGTCTGTGTTAAAGCATCGCTTTTTCACACTGTAAACACGGACATCGCTTGATACGGACATTCAGAAGCCATGCTGTATTTTTATCGATGCCTAACAACAACGCTTACACGTACACAACCTCCTGCCAAGGAAACGTCATAAGAAAGCCGGAAGGTTGAATCAGGCGCATTTTATCGGAAGTCATTTCACGTTCTAAAAAATGCCTAGCTATTTACAGAATTGAGAGAAAGTTTACGGGGAATACATAAACAATGAATCAGTCAGCTTTATGGCGAGATCAAGAGCATAAATATACTAACATGTGACATCATACAGAAATAATTGCATTCACTAGCATCTCGCCATCTTCAATTATTATTTACATATGTACTTTATTACTACATACGTCTTAAACGAGCAGTTTCATTAGCACATCTCATTTATTTAAGCTCTGACCCACGACATTCAATAAAACATATGCAAATTGTTCATAAGTTATTTTATACCCCATAATGCCTTACTAGTCATCACACAAAAAAGCATCCTAAAACTCCAGTGCACAGCATTCCAATTTTTTCCTGACCGCTGCGGACTAATGTAAACCAGCATAAAATGACAATATACAATAACACAGGGAAGTAGACAGGACATAACATTGATGTATTTTCATGATTTACACAAACAATAAAAAATACCTCGAGCAAAGTAATATTACGTAACAACATCATTTGACAAAATTTTTCTCCTCTCGCGTGACTTTTCATTTCTCTTCTTCTGAATATCTCTCGATCTTTAATCAATCTCGCTTTGTAGAAGTACCATAATAAATACCTCATATTACGTTATTTTTGGACATTACGGGGCTCATATCTAAAGGGCATGCGACGCGGCGTAATTTCAATGAAAAAATTACTCATCTTTTTCTCCGGCTCTGAAAAGTATCTCGTTGCGTTATCTGCGCGCTGCTGAACGGTCGTTGATATACCTGCCTGCACGCATATATATATATATATATATATAAGAGAGAGAGGGCGAAATGAAGGATAAAAAGAGAGAGATAAAGAAGTGACTGCGGGCCCCGTATGAACTGGAACGTCTCTTACCTGTCGATATGCTGGGGCTATGAACGCTCTTTCATTGAGCGATCTGGGGATTAAAGTTGTTTCATTCCTCAATGTTTTATCAGCTTCCACTCCAGATCTCGATCCGGGTCCGAGTAAAGTCACTCCGCCAACTTCGGCGGATTCGACCTGAAGCCAGTCTGGCTAGCCCTCGGCGCGCACACGTGACTTCCTTTCTCGACGGGCATCTCAACTGGGAAGAATTCGTGATGGCCGCTCGCGGAGCGCCGCCCGCTTTACTGCTGATCCCCGTGCTGCTGATGCTGCGTGGTGACAGTTCGTCGTCAAGTTGCACGAGCAGCTCCTCCAGAGGCAGCGGCTCCAGTAACAGCGACAACGAGGATTGCTTCTAGTGCTCGCATGAATTCGACTGCCTTTTCGGACCTCCGCGGAAGAGGCCGAAAATCGAGACGTACTCCGACACCGTTCACGAATCACGAGCATTGCGAGGAAGACTTAAAGGGATACTACAACGAAATTTCGGCGCTCATTTTTTGGTCTATATGTGTTCAAAAGAGCAGTATCACATAGAACATACCAATATCTTGCTAAAAAAAGTCTCGAAAAGGAATTTTAAAACGAATTAAACGATTAGCAAAGAGCACCTGGTGGATGTCGCTAACGCCTCGTTTGTAATGCTCGTCTAGGAACCTTGACAGCTAGTGACGGAGGTCGTCTCGCCTCCGGCCACGACGAGAGAAGGGGGAAGGAGGAACTCCCTCTTCCCAAGAATCCCTTTTGTGTGTCGCAGAAGTCGCTATTGTCCCCCTACAAGATTATAGAAGATTAACCCGTCACTCAAAATTCGTACAAAAGCAGCCGCTTCGGTTGGCTGGAACGACTAGGCCATCCTCTCGACGTCAGCCTCGCCGTAGCTTTGCTCGTCTTGAGACGACCTACGTCACGATTGCGCTGGGCCTTCTCCGAGCGCTTGCCAGACTGGGTCGTTTATAACGAAAAATACAGCCACCAGGATCAAAATACAAACGTGCGATTGTCATTTACGGATATTGTGGATCATATTCAACCTATTTTTGAACACGACGGGAATATTTCAAATTTCGTTGAAGTATCCCTTTAAGTGGGCTACGCTGATGCAGATCGCTTATCGACACGCATCTTTCACATCATGATTTACTTCGCTCGTTCATTGAAGGCGTGTTGTTAGCACCGCGATTGCGAAAACATTTGCTTCAAGGTCCGGGACCGCGGGAAGGGGATTCCAGGGGAGTTGAATAAAGGGAAGGCATCCGCCGATCTTGGAAGAGTTGCCATGTTCCACTTGGGATCCTGAGGCGGAGCGGCTCCGTTGGGATCGCATGCTCCATCTTAGATATGGTGTGCTGATGCCGGCGCGCTCCAAAACGCCCAGTGGAATTCGCCACGTGTTAAAAAATGACCTGCTCTTATTGGTCAGGTCCTGACAACTTCAGAGTCAAGGGACGAACTCCCATCCACCACGCCAACATGCGCGTCCTTGGGTCGTAGCCTGCTCAGTACTTGATTTAACTGAATTGTGTCATAATCACCGCAAATTCTCAAGCAACACACACGTCTAAGTGCTTCCTAAACAACAAATTCACATTATATTAAAGAGAAAAACTGGTTTATTAGAAATACGAAGATGTTAACCAAGTAAGGACAGAACGAGCGGGTTGGTAGGGATAATGCTTTGCTATTTCGTGCTGGGAAACGGAGAAGAAGGAGAGAGGGTTAAATAAACTCCGGAAATCTACAGGGAGGATAAAAATAAAAATAAGTAAACTATATACCAGGGGTGGCCAGGCTGACCCGGCCTAAGAGCCGCAAACAAAACCACGAAACGTCCAAGAGTCATGGGGGGGGGGGGGGGGGCAAACATTTGTCCAGAGCAATAAACGAAACTCGAACTACTTTCAATCTATCCGAGTCAAAAGCAGTCCATCTGTACGTAAGGTAGCAGTAGCACAATACTACCAAACCGCAACCTGTCTTTCGATTTAAAACGCGTTCCATTTCTCTTTCGGGGAAGTTCTCGTGTGACCGGGAGGGAGGCGGGGGAGGGGGGAGAAATAAGGAATTGGGGAGGGAGCCGCGAGCCGCACTTTAACACGCGAAGAGCCGCATGCGGCTCGAGAGCCTCAGCTTGGCCACCCCTGCTATATACCATTTGTTTTCCTATATTTTTTTATTGTTTCTGCAGCGTGGTTGGTTTAGAATCACACTTCACAAGCGAATTTGATTAAATGCAAAAGCCTATGCCTCCATCTTTTCCAAGAGCCATCCGTGTTCCGCTGTTTCCTGGGCGTTCGTTCTGTTGTGAGCAAGCAAGACCTGCCGTCCCAAAGTGAACGCCTCCTTCATAAGCTGTCCACGGGTCGGACAGCCGATTGTCGATTAAAAAGCATGGCCCTTACGAAATAAATGTCGCGCCCCCGTATCGATCACGACAGATGTTCTTCCGATAAACTGAGTGGGTAGAACTTTGTACATGGCACGTAGAAGCAGTATGCATATGTATGCTACGAGCTCTTCAAGTCACGTACGCTCGTAACGGCACTCGTAACTCCAGCAGCTATATTCTGTCACCGAAGGAAAGAAAAATAAAACATTTTTTAAGCAAAATGTTTTTCTTGGGAAGGTCTTTAATAATGTGTACATTTTGCAGTCGGTGAATAAGATATTTGGGCGACGTGAAGAACTTTGTATCTTGAATCATCAAGAATTGCTCCGACGAACGTACCCGGGTAGTGTGGATGCGTGTTTCAAGGTCACGTGTTTGTGAACTTGTGTTCCACTTCTGTCGTACGAGCAGAAAGTCAATATACAGCACGTATAGAATAATACTGCGTGAGAAAATGCTAAATAAATATCATGCGGACACAGCAAGGAGATAATGCCGAAACACACTAGAATACCTTCCCAGGAGACCAAAACAATATTCACGCAGAAACTGGATGAGCCAAGGTGTTCGATGTAGTGCTATCGATACAGTCGGGCGTACACCAAGGCTCCGAACTTAAAACCGTTTCGACACAGCACGGACACTCGCCCGCACATGCTCCGCGCACGCGGAGAAGTCCAACTCCAAGTCTCGCGCGCGCGTACACACACATCGCGGCGACCTGGTTCGTGCAGCTAGCTGCCCACCACGACCACGTAGTACACACGTCCCTCGCGTCCCGCCCCTTCCGTCGGGGGAGCCTCGTCTCGTTGTGGGTTACTAAGCTCGGCGTCCGCTCGCCCAAAAACAAACGGAACAACGCAAGCGCCCCCGACGGACGGCTTGCAGGACATCGTGCGCTCCAGCACCCCTGCTCTTCGCGCTCGCTCGCGTTCATCCCCGCTGCCCCCTCGACGGGGCGTCCTCATTCAGGATTCAGCGGGACAAGGCTGAGGCGGCCGGGCTGGCACCCCTCCTTGCCTCGGTCCCCTGGGCGGTTATTCATCGGGACGCGGGGGCCATCTGGTGGAGAGCCCCGACGCTGCTGCTGCTGCGTCGCCGCCGTCGGACGTTGCTGGTACAACGCGGAGCATCCATCCGAGGCTCTCCACTTACAAAACGCAGCCTACACGCACTTCATCTGCGCAGCGGGGGCGCATCCCGCAAATCACTGCCCCCCCCCCCCCCCGTCGGTTTACAACAACGCCCTCTGTTAGGTATCACCCGCCCCCTCCTCCCTTCTATTTTATGGCAGGCGCGGTTACTCACTGAGTCTGTGTCTACCTTGATCCTGAAGGGTATGGAGATGTTCCTTCCGCGCCGGTGTCCGATGGGGTGGACTTCAGCGTCGCTGAAACGAAGTCGGTTAAAAGTTGCACGTCCGCCGTGCGGAGTAGACTTCAGCGCATCACGCGCGCATTCTTCGCTGAGAGAATATTTGTTACCTTATTTCCCGTAGCGGATAACTTTCCGACGTAGTTTGTTCAGGTTATCGCCGTTTCCGCAGTGGTGATGTGAACCGGGAGTGGCTATAGACGCCGCAATCACCATGCGGACATAAACAAGAAGTAGCTAGTGACGATTCTGTTTGTTCACTTTTCAGTCGGCGCTCAGGGTGCGCGAGCGCACGCGCTCTCGTACCTTTGATCGCATTGCAGATCAACACACCGTCCAGATGACACGAAGCACACCCAGCCCTACTAATTCTCATAATAAACTGTAAGCGTAAGTGTATTTTCTTTTATCTAGAACCATTACCTGAACAGCAACGCTCCGACTGAATGATATGGGTGAAACATCTTTGTACAATACGACGAACTTCCGCCGAACTGCAGGGGACTACCATTATCTACAAAGTATCACAATGGCGCTTCATTTTCCCGCCTAGACAAATCGTCATAATGAACGAGGCCTTATTTTTAAACTTATTTGCGGCGTATAAATTATGTCATGACTCCATTACGCTCGAGCACAAGCGCGCACCTTTCGGGGCTACCCACCTGTCCGACCTGGGCAGCGTGCAGTTCCCCGGCCTGGCCAGACACGGACTCGAGCGCCAAATACGCGGGGGCATCGCGGTGCGTTGGCGGAGCGCAGCCAGTCACCTTGAACCGGCAGACCTTGATTTATGGAGGCATAGCAGCGAGTTCGGGCGGAGGCATGCGTGGCAGCGGCTCTAAGTCTACGCGGCTGCGCCCGCGCAGGCCACGCGGTGGGCCGGACTGACACTTACATGCAGGGTGCGGTCTCCGAAGGTTCGCAGCATCCACGTGATGGATACGTCGGGGAGGAACAATCGGCCGCCTTATGCGCACTCAAGTGAAACGCCGAAGCTGTACGCTATGTATTTTAGCGGGACCACCGTTCATCTTAACTGGCACAGGTAAAATTAAACATGCGCGAATCGCAAAAGGAAATAAGAGAGAGAGCGCACAGACACAGAAGTTTACGAGGAGGCCGGGTGGCGTCATGGCTGGAGCCCCACGCGTTCAAACACGCGCCTTTACCGATCACTTTGCAATGGACCTTTGTTACATCGGCCAACGAGTGGTTTCCGAGCAAGTGAAGTGTAGGAATAACCACCGGTGCAGCAGAAGTACATCAAGTGTCATGTATGGTTTCTGATCTATCAATGACAGCCATAATGCGCCTATAGACACAGGCGTATATAGATCATTCATCAAATAATATCGTACTTTAGTTGGTTAAGTCAGGGAGCTGTACTTTTAAGCTGGGCTAATCAGGCATTAATTACAAACACCTGATGGAGTTGTGTCTCACACCTCGGTAGAGTGTCTTAATGTCGCTTGCCGACCGCACGCCAGCCCAGCAATACGTCAGGCACCCTACATCTCACTCAAAAGCTTTTCTTTTTTAATTATACGGGCAGCATTATCTAAACACTTTAAGACGCCCCACACAAAGTATTCGAGGCATTAGTTATGATTGTAATACTATCAACACCCCAAAAGAAGCAGGTGCCTCCGAGGGGATATTGATCGCTCCGAGTACAAGTTGGAGCAAACAGGAACGCAGGGCACGCAAGAATCCTCCGTGCTCTAATACATCACCGCTGCCTAGGTCAAATAAAAGCGGCAAAGAGAAGGGAGTGAACGAGCAACACGAATGCAGCCAAAACATCGAGCAAACGAGAAGGGAAAGGCGGTTTGATTGATTCGAGACGGAATAAAGCCGCCGGCACGCACAACCGCAATGTGCAAGTGCTCGCTTCCACACGGCACGCGTGCGAGTTCGGCACACGCCCAATTTATGTGCGTTCCAGAACCGTGTGCACGAGACAATCACAAAACCATAAAATGTGTATACTCCATTTCACTGTATGCGACACGCCGCACTGAACGCTACAAGCGATCCCATCAAAATGTCGGCGGTTTCAACCCATCACGTGATAACGCGCCTGGCGTGCCGCTGCGCCCCTACCGAAAATGACTCTCACGTGGCATTGGAATCGGTTTGATGACTACTAGCGTGCTCTGCGATCCATGGTAAGGTTAAAGAGAGTAGCGACCGTAAGACCGATTGCACTGCCGCGAGCGGCCACACTTACGCACGACGAAGTACCCGGCGTAAGATTTTATCTACAAAGTATCACACCTGATTCATTTGTACCTTTTGCGGGCGTGCATGTCTGATTCGAGACGTCGGAGCAGCACCGCCGGTCATCTTTCTACATCCTTCATCCAGTACTTTTGTTTTGTGTCGCGTCCACACCGCGGACACGCATGGAGGCTTGTTCGAAACGAAGAACTCTTTATACATGTTTTCACCTTGTTGTCAGGTGAAACAAACAAAGGACAGTCTCGCAGATACATAGGGTGAGGTGAGAAGAGGGAGGGGGGGGGTTGAAGAGAGTTTGCGTTGAAGAGTTCAAGGCCAGCAAACAAGAAAAGAGCGCGTGGGAATAAAACGAGCCGCCACTCTCCTGCCCGCGGCGGCATTGCAACTTTGACCCCATTCCTGGGCCTAGAATCGACACTGTTCAGCAGATCCAACCCCTTAAACATACAGGCGCATACTTTTGCACCGAATAAATAAATGTGCTTTCTTCACGT
Organism: Ixodes ricinus; assembly: GCA_037355805.1. NCBI lineage: Eukaryota > Metazoa > Arthropoda > Arachnida > Ixodida > Ixodidae > Ixodes > Ixodes ricinus. Next base: position 10,576 of record JAZHYW010050799.1, on the reverse strand, counting down.
ATGCTTTCTGCAGATTTCTTTTTCGTCTTAATGGCGTGGCACTTTTCACACCCCTGAACGATACTGCATTCAAGGCTATTCCACTGTGTCCCGCTGTCGCACACCTCCTGTTTGTCATTTCGTCAAACTGGGTATTCACAATTCACGTTCCGGTCTGTTGTTAACACTCCACAACAAGAAGGAACGAACAAACACTTCACTCACGCGTGACTCGACGCGTGCATCTCTCTCTCTCTCTCTCTCTCTCTCTCTCTGTCTTTCTGCTTTTCGTTTAGACTCACTTTCCCTGGTCCCCATGCATGAGCGCCGCCGGGCACTCGATAGGAACCAAAGCACACTTCGCGCAGCCGGCCGTGGCCGATTGTGAGCGATGGCCGAGACAGAAGTGTTCAACGGTTGCTGATCTAGAGAGCGAAATTTTGAGAACGGTTCGCCACGGAACGGTAGAACGCACATTGCAAACGCACGACACGCCATCAGTTAAGGGCAAGATACAGGCACGAGATATCGTTCGAAAAGTCTTACGACGCATCGGACATTACCCCAAAGCAATGATCGCCGGACAAATCCGGAGTGCTGCGGTAGCACTGACCACAGTTCTCCGAAAACGTCCTCACCGGAGAAAATTTTTCGTCTCCCGAAAAGTCGTCATAAATCGCGGTTTCACATCATGACCCACTCCCCCGCCTCTTCACTACCTCTCAAAAAAAAAAAAAAAAAAGAATCTCGTAATCTGGCGAGTTTTGCTTTCCCCCGGAGAAGAAACAAAACAGAAGGTGTGAAAAGCACCGCTGTCATCGTCCCCACCAATCTCTGCTCTAAAAAATCACCCCTAAACCTAAAAAAGAAAGAAGTAAAAAGACTATCTTTTCCCCCCTCTTCGCCCCCTTTCACGAAACCCTTCCGGCTTTCCCATACCTGCTCCGTCTTGCGCTCGGTTCCGCAGCAAAATCCAGAAGCTCCTCGCGTACGAAGCCATCGGCGCGGCCACCACAATGAGACCACGCACCGAGCGCAGGCCGGTGGTTGTTCGCAAATTGCAGGTTAGCGTAGACCGTCGACTTTCGTCGATGGCTGCCGCCGCCATCCCTCCCCGTCCTCCCGGGTGGTGTCGGCGGCGGGCCATACCCCGAAATTAGAGAAGGCCGGGCCGCGGCCGTCGTGCCTGCATCTGCCGACCGGCCCGCGTAATCTAGTGGGTGCACAATTTACGTGGTGGCGCTACTCGGCCCCCGATGTGCCCCGTGCTGCCTCCCCGTGGCCCGCAACGTCATCATCATCGTTGTTGGCAAAAGTCCCCCGCCCACTCCACGCCCGCGATCGTGTTCTCAATCGCTTGATATCAAAAGCGGCGCGCTTGCCCCGACTCGCGAGTTAAATACCTCCAAGCGGTCGCCTCGTTTCGTTGAGGATTATACTCTCGTTTCGTTGTTGTGTTTCTTCTTTTTCGTTTTTGACTACGTGTTTGTGAAGAAGGGAGGGCGGGCGGCCGTGAGATAAAACGAATTTGAGGGTTCCTTTTAATGGCCCCGTGCGCCCGATGATATCAACGGTTTAGCAATTGTTTTATGGGCTGTTCAGTCCCGTTTATCCGGTACCCACCTTAATTCCGCGACACTACGAGTGAAATGAATTGTCCACGTGCAGTTTCTGCTCCTGCATTCCAGATTACTTTTTGGACGGAAACGCCAGTGCCGGAAAAACAAATAAATCCTAAAGTATGTTTACATGAATTAAGCCAGAAGCTTCTCTCTCCGCCGTTTACCTGTCCCATGTAACGGCGAATTTTTTTCCCCTCCGATAAGTAATAAACCAAATTGCTATTCGAGCGAATTATTACGACAAGATTGATTTTCGCAAATTAAGAAAGAGAAAAAATAAATAAAACGCCGACTTCTCGGGCAGTTTTTAAGCTGTACTTATAGTCTCGGAGAAGATTTTGGGTCATTTTATCTTGACCAAGCCGGTGCAGCTACTCTCCGTATATTCGGCCGCTTTAAAATCTGCCGGGTCGTGAAATAACTCAGCGTACATCATCCTTGTGCATATCTTCAACTGGAAAAAAAGAAATGAGACATTCTACTGGCCCGGCGACACTTGCGCGACAAACGCTTATGTCTGTTCAACGTGTAAACTAGGACCGCGTTGCATCCTCGCCTTTTGCACCCCACCTCACGGTCGTCTCCTTCTCTGCGTGTCCCCATCTTGTAGCCTTCCTAACCGTCATTTCATATATCTCTTGCGATCAGGATGGCTCGGAATAATTGACGGAATGCTTCACTTGTGACATGCTCGTGAGGATTCCTTCAAAATGAAAGAATAGGCAGTCATCCAGGCTACTCACCAGGCGTTTGAAGTCTGTTCGTGTAGAACCGAATATAAAATGTTCTTCGACTAAACGTTAAATAATGACGACCTAGCTACGAAGAAAGGAAACATTGTTACAACCCAATAAAAATGAGAAGCGCGAACAGTATGATTTCATGATATGACATTCCATTTCTCTTTGTCACTTTTCTGTGGATAAAACCAGATCCCACATGAATCGTGTAAATTATGTTGCTGTGCTAGACGCATCGCACGCTTCCTAATTTCAGCCTCTTTCTCTGTATGTGCCGCGTACTTTTGTGTGAAGCGCGCGCTAGTATAACATCTGAAGAATAATTCTCTGCACACTGTTCATCTCTTGAGAAATGAAGCGCCCTGCGAGCCTCCATAGCTACAAGTGTGTGCGGATAATGCAAACTGAGAGAATACAAGGCCTTCAAAGGTTGGAGTTATTTTTATCATATCACTTTTTTTTTTCTTGGGAGACATCGATTTGTAGCTACATGAGTTATTGAGGGATTCATGCCACTTGAGAAACAGATTGTGTGTCACGCCGCGCAGGACTTTTTGTTTTCATAAAAATGTTTTGTCCATTCAAAACGCAAGAGCTCACAAACGCAAAGAACGAACCTTTTTTCAAGTAAGCTTCTCCGCAAGCGTACACCTCATCTCCTGGCATTGCTTCCCGCTGTCGACATTTTCAGAGGGCAAAGTTTCGGTCGAGCAAAACATTCAGTACCTACCTTTGCGCGTATTTCGTCTTTCTTGGCGATTCTCTTTTTAGTATACGCTAGTATGGGGCATAAAAGGTAACGAAGGTAGATACAACGGCACGATCCCAGTGCATTCTGACGTGCAGAGGCAAGTTGGGCTGCCTTTTATTTGTAGTTCGAACACAAGTCCGCAGACGGCGCTTGTTTCACGGTTGTGGCAGTGACAGACGGGACTATGAGCCTTAACCCACGATTGCCTGTTTCCCCTTCTACATCGCGAACATACACACACACGCACAGACGCACACACACACACATCATGGTTCACTTGGGACGAGCCCGGAGTTTATGACGGACGGGCTCATTCAGATGGCGGGATTCCTAAAACGAGAGAAAATCCAGTGGCCCGCATCCCATCAACGCTCTATCTCCCAGGGCTCGATCGCTGTCCACACGCACCTAGCCGCGCGGCGCGCACAACCGCGTCGTCGTCGTCGAGCCAACCCGCCACGAGACAGAGGCCCTATCGCCGCGCCAAAAAAAGAAAAGGCCTCCAAGAAGGGAGAGTGTCCGTATCAGCGAAAGGCATCTCCAGAGCCAGACACGCGTACTACTACAACAACAACAACTACGACGACGACGGCCAAACGCCGCGAAGCCAAACCGACCGACCCGGAGGAAAGGAGGGTTGGGGGGCCCCCTTCCCGTCCGCTGGCGAGCGTGCAGGCGAAGGAGAGCAGGCAGGGGGCGAGCGCGGCAGCAGCAGCGGCCAACGCCGCCGGGAAACCGGCCCATCTCTCCTCCGGGCCGTCCCCGCCGGTGCAGCGGAGGAGGCACAGGAGGCGCTTCATAAATCTCCCGCGTGACCCGAGGAGCAGAGGAAGGGAACAGCGATTTCCCCCGGGGGCACCGGAAGAGGAGGGAGGGGGGCTTTCGGCCGGCCCGGGAGGAACACGAACGGCTATGTGGGACGACGATGCTGAGCAACAAGAAACGAAAAAAAAAAAGTGGCAGACAAAAAAAAAAAAAAGGAGGTGGTTGTGTTCGAGCGCGTTCGGAGGAGAGCCAGGTGACTCTCTCGGCGAGCAGGCCGAGAACGGAGCGGCTCCGCCTTGTTCTGACGTTTGGAGAGGCAGGCTTGCTTGCTTGGACTGTGGCGTGACGTTGCAAGAAAAGCGTAATGGGGTGTGAGGTATTTCAACGCGTGGGGAGCTATTTACCGACGCGAGATGGCTACCGGGAGAAATTGAGATCACTCGCTTCGGTTAATCGCGTACAAACTGTTTGACATTATTCTTCTTTTTTTTCTTCCCAACTCGAAGGAAGTAACGCGGAAAAGGTAAAATTTATAAAGGAAATAAACTGACCGCGAAAAAGTTTACCTTGTTCTACCTTTAACCCCACCGCAAAAATTCGTGTTTTGTTTTGGTTTTTACAACGAAGCAAAAACGGTGAATACGCAGTATTTCGATTTTTATTGTTCTCCTGGATGCTGCTTGGTTTTAAAACTGAACTGCGGAGATATAAAACATTGTCATGTCTACTTTCTGTCAGTTTCTTATCATTCACTATTTTATATCCACGAACATCCGACCGACTGATACACTCAAATGCAACACGCGTGTACCCAAATTAGACCAGTCGTATAAGAGCAGCACATAGTCCGGGCTATATACGGGCGAATAAGCGCGCGCATGAGAGGTAATACGTGAAATGTGCCGACACACGCAAGTAATCATGCGGTACGGCAAACCGGGAAACGAAAGAAATTTCGGAGCCGAGCTCTACATTGCACGGAGCAAGGAGTGAACCTGCATCAGTTCACCAACAATTGCGTTGTATGAAAGCCGAGATTTCATACTTAAATTGATGGGAAGTGACTGGCTCGATCACGTCCTTGATGTAGTACATAGTACTTACTGTCGAGACCTGTTATAACGAAGTCAACGGGAATCGGAAATGACTTCGATATATCCGCTATTTCGTTATAACCGACTTCGGTTAACGAAGTGCAAAAGAGAATGGGAAATCGTGATCGCTTTGTTGTAGCCGCTATTTCGTTATAACCGACTTTGTTATAACCGGTCTCGACATCAGTCGCCGACAGCCCGAGGAACGCAGGGCTTCGCTCATCACGTTCACGCTCCTTGCTTTCTGATTCGATTGCGGCCAGTGCCGCAATCTGATTGGTTGCGCGGCGACAACTTGGTGTTCGGGAGGTGGCTCGCCCAGAGCCGGATTAAGGCATTTCGGGGCCCTGGGCTAAGGACGCTTCAGGGGCCCTAATGATGATGATGGCGACGATGATGATGATAATAATGTCTGGTTAAGGCAATGAACCTGGGAAATACTGCAGTTTCCATTATTTTTTAATCAATGGAAAGTAGCCTCAAAATACAAAAAATTTACCATTCCCGTCTGGTTTCAACTAGGGAGCACTCCGGCAAGACCACCGCGGAGGCGTCATGTAGCTTTTTGCCCTTCCCCAGCAGCGTCGAAGGCCGCACTTTCAAAGTGTAAGCGCCGCTCAAAAACACGTGTTTGCGCGCACGAGACACGAGCCCGAGTAGGGTAAAGGGAGAGGTGTTTATGACATTTCCCTTCCTGACAAAAAAAAGAGGAGCGAAAAATTCCAGATTGTGGGGCCCCTCGCGTGTTTTCTTCGTTTGCTCGAAGCCGCTTTCAAAAGAAAGCGGACAAGCATCCTGAGGGGCCGGTCACCCACGCAAAGGGCGGGCTTTGTACAGGGATAGGAGTGTGCTACGCGAAGTGCGCATTTGGCCTCGCTGAGATCGTCATTATCTTTGTATATAACTCTTCTCGAATGCGGCGGCAAAGCAACATTGCTTTCCAAAATATTTTTAGGTTTCGTTTTTTTTTTTCTACGAGCTGCGCATGGGGGCCCCCAGAGAGTCGGGGCCCTGGGCTGCAACCCCTTAGCCCGTACCTTAATCCGGCCCTGGGCTCGCCGTGTCCTCCACTTCCAAAGTTGGCAGTGACTCTAACATATTTCTATTTTCGCAGTTGTTTTTTTCTCTGATTGTAAGTCGACGCTTGGGGTGTCCGGATACGTTACGTTTCTTCGATTCGTCCCTCGTCATGTATCGTTAATTTGTTTAACTCGGTTATAATTGAGAATCGTCCTCGCAACTCGCGAGAGCCTGCATATAATACCTGTCACGTCGCACGCCTTTTTTTTTAGAGCTGCCTTTATTAATTTTTATATGAACTGCACTTTAACCTACCTTCGTATACGAACGACGCCAGGCCGTGCCTTAGTTATTCCATATTTTATTACTCAATGTTTCCGGACCACTTTAACCCTTTTCTTTTTCTCGAGGAATTGTTTACATTTATATAAGAGAGGAATGCATAACATCGACCATGAACGCTTGTTTTCGAATGAATCACTCGTTTAATTTCGGAAGCTCCGAGAGTGTCCCGGGGAGTTCTGCATTCTCTGTTTACCTTTAAAGTCCGACCGCAGCTGGCGCCATACAATTCAATAAAATCAATCGAGCAGCGCCAAAACAAATGCATCGTCACGGTTATCCATTGTTTCCTATCACAAAATCACAGACTACAGCCATCACACACAGTAAATACGCTCCTACCCTGCACTTTTTTCTTTCTTTTCTTTCGGGGGAGGGAGGGGGGGCGGATTGGCTTATCGAGGGATAATAGGGAGTTTTAGGGAAATGTTTTCGCACATCCGATACGATACGATGCCTCCTGCTGGTGCGCGAGTCTTTTGTGGTCGCGCATGCGCAGTTAGTTACAGGAGGGCCCATCGTCAAAAACGTCAAACAATCGTTGCTGGCGACCGCCAACTGTTATTCCAATCTCACCTTTAACTCGCTGTATTTCTTTTTCTTTTTTTTTCCCGCAGGTTACGTGGGCTATTGCGGTGGCGTGGGAGCTGGCCCGGACAAGGCTCTCAAGCCTCAGTTCCCGGCCTGGGGTCCACCGCTCAGGCCGTGCCACATCCCGCCACCGTACGCAAGTAAGCCCCCTCTTCCTCCGCTAATCCCCGTAATGAATCTCCCTAACGCGCTAATCTCTTCATTCCTCTCCCCGACTTCGACCGAAACAGTCCTAAAATTGTACCGATTTGACTGCAGAAAGAGGCGAGTCGAGTCGGGGCAGATCGGGCGTCGAAAGCTCTTGAAAATCAGACGGCAAAAAAGGGCGGGAAACATTAAAACAATATTAATGCGTTTTTTTTTGTTTTCTTTTTGCGAATCTCTTTAAAGTAGTTGAAACCATAAAAAACGCAGGCCGTTTCTTTTTTTTTTTGTACTTCGGCGTTTTTATAGTTAATGCCGCAATCTGAATGACGCGATAAATATATGTGCGGCACTGACCACGCCCTAAGTTTCTTAGGATGTCGATGATTACGTATGGCGTTCAAGGAGGCCGTTCTGCTTGTACCGACTTCTGGAGCGTCTCACTCATGAAACTAAAAACAAGCAAGGACCTCTTGCTAACTATGCATCCATACCCTATCACTACGGTTATGCACGCATCCATCGATGTACCATTATATGATATGATAAATTAATCTCCATTTTGATCTATTCGCCTTTGCCGTCTATAGGGCCGTTTCAAACGCGGAATCGGCGCCTTCTGATAACCAATCATCCTACGAATCGGAGCGAAAATTTTACCCACCGCAGGGTCGACCTAGGAATGCTTTGCTGTAGGTTCTACTCAGTCTAGAATTTGTCTGGATGGGTACTTTCTTCCAAAACACTGTGGGCGTTACGGTTTTTTTTGTTTTTTTTTGTTTTTTTTTGCGGCAAATTTATTGCGAGTGCAGACATCGCAATGCCGAATGTTTGTATTACCACATGGCCCCACGTTGGGCGCCATGTGGTAGGAGTTGCCTTGCTGAGTGCCCATCCGGGAGGAACAACACGAAGCCGGGGTTTCCACAAGAAACTACATTTATTAGAGTAACAGGAATGAGTTGTTAGTATTTAACGTATAACATTGCCGTAGCATTCGACCGACACGTCTCCGTGCCCTCGGTCCGTCTCCCCTTCTGTGGGCGTGTCCCCTCTTTTATAGGCTTCTGTGCCTGCCCTACGTGCGCTGTTGCGCGCCTCGGACATTGTCCACTTTGGGCGGTCGGCAGCGGCCTCTGGTCGTGGTGGCAGACTCTAGCTCTCACAAGTTAAAGATATACGTTTCCAACATAATGCAAAAGCTTGACGCACTTGCGGTTGACAACGACCGACTGAGACAAGACCGGTTTTCAGCCTGTCGTAGCTGTCGCAAGAGGCTTAAAAAACCGTTCTTGTCACAGGAGGTTGTAGTCAAACGCAAGTGTGTAAACAGGCCCTCAAACTATTTCTGGACACGTGCTGAGAGCGGGTGTCCGTCATATTTATTCCACAGTACTGTATATATGCTGGTCTGATTCTCTAAAACACATTCGATAGATGGTGACATAATAAGTCAAATACGGTGTCCACGGTTCATAAAAAAAGAAACAGTCTTAAAGAATTACGTGCCAGCCAGGCTGCCAACTTGGCAAGCAATGAAACGCGAATTTCGAACCCGCCAGCATTGTAAGTCGTAACGATCGCCTGTGGCCACGATTATTTTCTTTTCAGGAAGCAGCGTAGTGGTAGGATCACAAACAACGGGGTCTTGAGCATATATCATCGTGAACGCGGGAAGACATTGACATATTGCCAGGGTTCGCCAAGGCGACATGTACGCGCTTAAACATTGCGAAAAGCAACACAAGTAGAAGGTTTACATTTACTCATAGAGCTCGGTATGGATTTTAGGCACGTAGCTGAACTTAAATCGAGTGGTTTAGGCCCCGAGTACACGCAAACAATTTCAATATATTGTAAAAGCATTTTTTTTTCTTCTCTAGTTTCGGCTTCAGGTACACATACTTTGCTCTACAAGGTATGTGTACCTAAAGCCTGCTTACCTTTCTCGCCCTAGCCCTCTACCTGACCAGGCCCCAGACCAGACCTCAAGTAACATTGTGTCTTTAAAACTTTCGTACGTTTGTTTCTCGTTCATGGTACCCGTGTGTCAGGTACATCGTAAGGCAGTTCTGTGTCCGATTGTTTTCTTCGCCCTCGTCCCCTAGCTGGCTGACCAGACCCCTGTGTTCTCCCTCCCCCGCAGTGCTGGGACCCACGGGCTCCCCGGGCGATGCGACGCTCGACCTCGACGACCCCGCGGACGGGAGCGCCCCGGACCCAGACCTCCTGCGCGACCAAGACAGGGACTCGAGCGTCGAGCGCGAACTGCCTCCGGCCGTCATCTCGCCGTCGTCGGCGTGCGGCGGAGGGGGCCCTACGAAGGGCGGGAGCGCGGGGGCGGCGGGCCCCGGCCGGACTCCGGCGGCGGCGGGTCGGGCCCCGAGGGCGCGGGGGCCCGGGCGCCGGCGACGAGGCCCAGGGTGGCACCAAGCGCCGGGGCCCTCGTACCACCATCAAGGCCAAGCAGCTGGAGACGCTCAAGGCGGCCTTCGCCGCCACGCCCAAGCCTACCAGGCACATCAGGGAGCAGCTGGCGCAGGAGACGGGACTCAACATGCGAGTCATCCAGGTGCGTGAGACTGAGTGTATGCTACGCAGGCCGCCCCTCGTTCGCTGGCTGGCTGTCTGGCCGCAGGGGACTGCGCAGGGTTGCTGCCTCGGCGGATATGCGCCTCCAGCGCTTTCGCCCACTTCGGGATCTCGGTGGGCATGCTCCTGCACTGAAGTTTCATTACGAAAGCTGCGCCGCGTGGCGGCCATTTAGCAACTGCTCCGAAAGTGCAAAAGCATGTTGAGAGATTGGCCTATGCTGGCGTGGAAAAAACGGCGGTGTGGCCTGGTACCTTCATGATACTAGAGTTATCGCCCCAAGGAAAGCGTTGCCGAATCGTGGGAAATGTTTCATAACGATGGCCCCATGGTACAGAGGAAACTTAATTTGAGAGCACGTAAAATAAGAGATCCATTTTTTTAAAATATATCTCATATAAGGTACATGTGTTCAAATTAAGTTTACCGTTGTACGTTGGAGGAGCTAATTTTTACTCGCACCATGTCAGACTTCCCGCGATTCGGCAACACAAATGGCCAAGGGTGCGAAAACGTGCACCGGGAAACGGTGCTGTCACGCAGAGAGGGGCTGCTCCTTCTGGCCAAATGCTGGACTCCCATAAACTATTTCATTCCTCGTCTTCCGCGAGCCGCCATGTTTGAGCCGAGCAACGCGGTCTGCGCGTGCGCACTGCAGTAATTACGCTGTTCTGCGAAACATCGGGCGGCGCGCATGCGTCCACAGCTCAGCGACTCGACATTTTTTTTCGCCCACGGGGTGTCGTGCATTAAAAAGGGTGGATATCCCGCGGCTCCGACACGTAGCGTGCTTTAATCCCCGTTACTCCGTTGCACATTTTCGCCGGCAGGGCCGCGCAGAGCTCCCCCGTTTCTAAAACTCGCGTCTTTTTTCCATGGGACGGCGTTGCGCCCCTTCTGAAGTTGCCAACACGCCGTCGCCGCGGACAAGCTACG
>JAZHYW010050798.1:0-12378 GCA_037355805.1 Ixodes ricinus | reverse complement strand
TCGCCTCGTTTCGTTGAGGATTATACTCTCGTTTCGTTGTTGTGTTTCTTCTTTTTCGTTTTTGACTACGTGTTTGTGAAGAAGGGAGGGCGGGCGGCCGTGAGATAAAACGAATTTGAGGGTTCCTTTTAATGGCCCCGTGCGCCCGATGATATCAACGGTTTAGCAATTGTTTTATGGGCTGTTCAGTCCCGTTTATCCGGTACCCACCTTAATTCCGCGACACTACGAGTGAAATGAATTGTCCACGTGCAGTTTCTGCTCCTGCATTCCAGATTACTTTTTGGACGGAAACGCCAGTGCCGGAAAAACAAATAAATCCTAAAGTATGTTTACATGAATTAAGCCAGAAGCTTCTCTCTCCGCCGTTTACCTGTCCCATGTAACGGCGAATTTTTCCCCTCCGATAAGTAATAAACCAAATTGCTATTCGAGCGAATTATTACGACAAGATTGATTTTCGCAAATTAAGAAAAGAGAAAAAATAAATAAAACGCCGACTTCTCGGGCAGTTTTTAAGCTGTGCTTATAGTCTCGGAGAAGATTTTGGGTCATTTTATCTTGACCAAGCCGGTGCAGCTACTCTCCGTATATTCGGCCGCTTTAAAATCTGCCGGGTCGTGAAATAACTCAGCGTACATCATCCTTGTGCATATCTTCAACTGGAAAAAAAGAAATGAGACATTCTACTGGCCCGGCGACACTTGCGCGACAAACGCTTATGTCTGTTCAACGTGTAAACTAGGACCGCGTTGCATCCTCGCCTTTTGCACCCCACCTCACGGTCGTCTCCTTCTCTGCGTGTCCCCATCTTGTAGCCTTCCTAACCGTCATTTCATATATCTCTTGCGATCAGGATGGCTCGGAATAATTGACGGAATGCTTCACTTGTGACATGCTCGTGAGGATTCCTTCAAAATGAAAGAATAGGCAGTCATCCAGGCTACTCACCAGGCGTTTGAAGTCTGTTCGTGTAGAACCGAATATAAAATGTTCTTCGACTAAACGTTAAATAATGACGACCTAGCTACGAAGAAAGGAAACATTGTTACAACCCAATAAAAATGAGAAGCGCGAACAGTATGATTTCATGATATGACATTCCATTTCTCTTTGTCACTTTTCTGTGGATAAGACCAGATCCCACATGAATCGTGTAAATTATGTTGCTGTGCTAGACGCATCGCACGCTTCCTAATTTCAGCCTCTTTCTCTGTATGTGCCGCGTACTTTTGTGTGAAGCGCGCGCTAGTATAACATCTGAAGAATAATTCTCTGCACACTGTTCATCTCTTGAGAAATGAAGCGCCCTGCGAGCCTCCATAGCTACAAGTGTGTGCGGATAATGCAAACTGAGAGAATACAAGGCCTTCAAAGGTTGGAGTTATTTTTATCATATCACTTTTTTTTTTCTTGGGAGACATCGATTTGTAGCTACATGAGTTATTGAGGGATTCATGCCACTTGAGAAACAGATTGTGTGTCACGCCGCGCAGGACTTTTTTGTTTTCATAAAAATGTTTTGTCCATTCAAAACGCAAGAGCTCACAAACGCAAAGAACGAACCTTTTTTCAAGTAAGCTTCTCCGCAAGCGTACACCTCATCTCCTGGCATTGCTTCCCGCTGTCGACATTTTCAGAGGGCAAAGTTTCGGTCGAGCAAAACATTCAGTACCTACCTTTGCGCGTATTTCGTCTTTCTTGGCGATTCTCTTTTTAGTATACGCTAGTATGGGGCATAAAAGGTAACGAAGGTAGATACAACGGCACGATCCCAGTGCATTCTGACGTGCAGAGGCAAGTTGGGCTGCCTTTTATTTGTAGTTCGAACACAAGTCCGCAGACGGCGCTTGTTTCACGGTTGTGGCAGTGACAGACGGGACTATGAGCCTTAACCCACGATTGCCTGTTTCCCCTTCTACATCGCGAACATACACACACACGCACAGACGCACACACACACACATCATGGTTCACTTGGGACGAGCCCGGAGTTTATGACGGACGGGCTCATTCAGATGGCGGGATTCCTAAAACGAGAGAAAATCCAGTGGCCCGCATCCCATCAACGCTCTATCTCCCAGGGCTCGATCGCTGTCCACACGCACCTAGCCGCGCGGCGCGCACAACCGCGTCGTCGTCGTCGAGCCAACCCGCCACGAGACAGAGGCCCTATCGCCGCGCCAAAAAAAGAAAAGGCCTCCAAGAAGGGAGAGTGTCCGTATCAGCGAAAGGCATCTCCAGAGCCAGACACGCGTACTACTACAACAACAACAACTACGACGACGACGGCCAAACGCCGCGAAGCCAAACCGACCGACCCGGAGGAAAGGAGGGTTGGGGGGCCCCCTTCCCGTCCGCTGGCGAGCGTGCAGGCGAAGGAGAGCAGGCAGGGGGCGAGCGCGGCAGCAGCAGCGGCCAACGCCGCCGGGAAACCGGCCCATCTCTCCTCCGGGCCGTCCCCGCCGGTGCAGCGGAGGAGGCACAGGAGGCGCTTCATAAATCTCCCGCGTGACCCGAGGAGCAGAGGAAGGGAACAGCGATTTCCCCCGGGGGCACCGGAAGAGGAGGGAGGGGGGCTTTCGGCCGGCCCGGGAGGAACACGAACGGCTATGTGGGACGACGATGCTGAGCAACAAGAAACGAAAAAAAAAAAGTGGCAGACAAAAAAAAAAAAAGGAGGTGGTTGTGTTCGAGCGCGTTCGGAGGAGAGCCAGGTGACTCTCTCGGCGAGCAGGCCGAGAACGGAGCGGCTCCGCCTTGTTCTGACGTTTGGAGAGGCAGGCTTGCTTGCTTGGACTGTGGCGTGACGTTGCAAGAAAAGCGTAATGGGGTGTGAGGTATTTCAACGCGTGGGGAGCTATTTACCGACGCGAGATGGCTACCGGGAGAAATTGAGATCACTCGCTTCGGTTAATCGCGTACAAACTGTTTGACATTATTCTTCTTTTTTTTCTTCCCAACTCGAAGGAAGTAACGCGGAAAAGGTAAAATTTATAAAGGAAATAAACTGACCGCGAAAAAGTTTACCTTGTTCTACCTTTAACCCCACCGCAAAAATTCGTGTTTTGTTTTGGTTTTTACAACGAAGCAAAAACGGTGAATACGCAGTATTTCGATTTTTATTGTTCTCCTGGATGCTGCTTGGTTTTAAAACTGAACTGCGGAGATATAAAACATTGTCATGTCTACTTTCTGTCAGTTTCTTATCATTCACTATTTTATATCCACGAACATCCGACCGACTGATACACTCAAATGCAACACGCGTGTACCCAAATTAGACCAGTCGTATAAGAGCAGCACATAGTCCGGGCTATATACGGGCGAATAAGCGCGCGCATGAGAGGTAATACGTGAAATGTGCCGACACACGCAAGTAATCATGCGGTACGGCAAACCGGGAAACGAAAGAAATTTCGGAGCCGAGCTCTACATTGCACGGAGCAAGGAGTGAACCTGCATCAGTTCACCAACAATTGCGTTGTATGAAAGCCGAGATTTCATACTTAAATTGATGGGAAGTGACTGGCTCGATCACGTCCTTGATGTAGTACATAGTACTTACTGTCGAGACCTGTTATAACGAAGTCAACGGGAATCGGAAATGACTTCGATATATCCGCTATTTCGTTATAACCGACTTCGGTTAACGAAGTGCAAAAGAGAATGGAAATCGTGATCGCTTTGTTGTAGCCGCTATTTCGTTATAACCGACTTTGTTATAACCGGTCTCGACATCAGTCGCCGACAGCCCGAGGAACGCAGGGCTTCGCTCATCACGTTCACGCTCCTTGCTTTCTGATTCGATTGCGGCCAGTGCCGCAATCTGATTGGTTGCGCGGCGACAACTTGGTGTTCGGGAGGTGGCTCGCCCAGAGCCATGGATTAAGGCATTTCGGGGCCCTGGGCTAAGGACGCTTCAGGGGCCCTAATGATGATGATGGCGACGATGATGATGATAATAATGTCTGGTTAAGGCAATGAACCTGGGAAATACTGCAGTTTCCATTATTTTTTAATCAATGGAAAGTAGCCTCAAAATACAAAAAATTTACCATTCCCGTCTGGTTTCAACTAGGGAGCACTCCGGCAAGACCACCGCGGAGGCGTCATGTAGCTTTTTGCCCTTCCCCAGCAGCGTCGAAGGCCGCACTTTCAAAGTGTAAGCGCCGCTCAAAAACACGTGTTTGCGCGCACGAGACACGAGCCGAGTAGGGTGAAGGGAGAGGTGTTTATGACATTTCCTTCCTGACAAAAAAAAAAGAGGAGCGAAAAATTCCAGATTGTGGGGCCCCTCGCGTGTTTTCTTCGTTTGCTCGAAGCCGCTTTCAAAGAAAGCGGACAAGCATCCTGAGGGGCCGGTCACCCACGCAAAGGGCGGGCTTTGTACAGGGATAGGAGTGTGCTACGCGAAGTGCGCATTTGGCCTCGCTGAGATCGTCATTATCTTTGTATATAACTCTTCTCGAATGCGGCGGCAAAGCAACATTGCTTTCCAAAATATTTTTAGGTTTCGTTTTTTTTTTTCTACGAGCTGCGCATGGGGGCCCCCAGAGAGTCGGGGCCCTGGGCTGCAGCCCCTTAGCCCGTACCTTAATCCGGCCCTGGGCTCGCCGTGTCCTCCACTTCCAAAGTTGGCAGTGACTCTAACATATTTCTATTTTCGCAGTTGTTTTTTTCTCTGATTGTAAGTCGACGCTTGGGGTGTCCGGATACGTTACGTTTCTTCGATTCGTCCCTCGTCATGTATCGTTAATTTGTTTAACTCGGTTATAATTGAGAATCGTCCTCGCAACTCGCGAGAGCCTGCATATAATACCTGTCACGTCGCACGCCTTTTTTTTTAGAGCTGCCTTTATTAATTTTTATATGAACTGCACTTTAACCTACCTTCGTATACGAACGACGCCAGGCCGTGCCTTAGTTATTCCATATTTTATTACTCAATGTTTCCGGACCACTTTAACCCTTTTCTTTTTCTCGAGGAATTGTTTACATTTATATAAGAGAGAATGCATAACATCGACCATGAACGCTTGTTTTCGAATGAATCACTCGTTTAATTTCGGAAGCTCCGAGAGTGTCCCGGGGAGTTCTGCATTCTCTGTTTACACCTTAAAGTCCGACCGCAGCTGGCGCCATACAATTCAATAAAATCAATCGAGCAGCGCCAAAACAAATGCATCGTCACGGTTATCCATTGTTTCCTATCACAAAATCACAGACTACAGCCATCACACACAGTAAATACGCTCCTACCCTGCACTTTTTTCTTTCTTTTCTTTCGGGGGAGGGGGGGGGGCGGATTGGCTTATCGAGGGATAATAGGGAGTTTTAGGGAAATGTTTTCGCACATCCGATACGATACGATGCCTCCTGCTGGTGCGCGAGTCTTTTGTGGTCGCGCATGCGCAGTTAGTACAGGAGGGCCCATCGTCAAAAACGTCAAACAATCGTTGCTGGCGACCGCCAACTGTTATTCCAATCTCACCTTTAACTCGCTGTATTTCTTTTTCTTTTTTTTTTCCGCAGGTTACGTGGGCTATTGCGGTGGCGTGGGAGCTGGCCCGGACAAGGCTCTCAAGCCTCAGTTCCCGGCCTGGGGTCCACCGCTCAGGCCGTGCCACATCCCGCCACCGTACGCAAGTAAGCCCCCTCTTCCTCCGCTAATCCCCGTAATGAATCTCCCTAACGCGCTAATCTCTTCATTCCTCTCCCCGACTTCGACCGAAACAGTCCTAAAATTGTACCGATTTGACTGCAGAAAGAGGCGAGTCGAGTCGGGGCAGATCGGGCGTCGAAAGCTCTTGAAAATCAGACGGCAAAAAAGGGCGGGAAACATTAAAACAATATTAATGCGTTTTTTTGTGTTTTCTTTTTGCGAATCTCTTTAAAGTAGTTGAAACCATAAAAAACGCAGGCCGTTTCTTTTTTTTTTTGTACTTCGGCGTTTTTATAGTTAATGCCGCAATCTGAATGACGCGATAAATATATGTGCGGCACTGACCACGCCCTAAGTTTCTTAGGATGTCGATGATTACGTATGGCGTTCAAGGAGGCCGTTCTGCTTGTACCGACTTCTGGAGCGTCTCACTCATGAAACTAAAAACAAGCAAGGACCTCTTGCTAACTATGCATCCATACCCTATCACTACGGTTATGCACGCATCCATCGATGTACCATTATATGATATGATAAATTAATCTCCATTTTGATCTATTCGCCTTTGCCGTCTATAGGGCCGTTTCAAACGCGGAATCGGCGCCTTCTGATAACCAATCATCCTACGAATCGGAGCGAAAATTTTACCCACCGCAGGGTCGACCTAGGAATGCTTTGCTGTAGGTTCTACTCAGTCTAGAATTTGTCTGGATGGGTACTTTCTTCCAAAACACTGTGGGCGTTACGGTTTTTTTTGTTTTTTTTTGTTTTTTTTTGCGGCAAATTTATTGCGAGTGCAGACATCGCAATGCCGAATGTTTGTATTACCACATGGCCCCACGTTGGGCGCCATGTGGTAGGAGTTGCCTTGCTGAGTGCCCATCCGGGAGGAACAACACGAAGCCGGGGTTTCCACAAGAAACTACATTTATTAGAGTAACAGGAATGAGTTGTTAGTATTTAACGTATAACATTGCCGTAGCATTCGACCGACACGTCTCCGTGCCCTCGGTCCGTCTCCCCTTCTGTGGGCGTGTCCCTCTTTTATAGGCTTCTGTGCCTGCCCTACGTGCGCTGTTGCGCGCCTCGGACATTGTCCACTTTGGGCGGTCGGCAGCGGCCTCTGGTCGTGGTGGCAGACTCTAGCTCTCACAAGTTAAAGATATACGTTTCCAACATAATGCAAAAGCTTGACGCACTTGCGGTTGACAACGACCGACTGAGACAAGACCGGTTTTCAGCCTGTCGTAGCTGTCGCAAGAGGCTTAAAAAACCGTTCTTGTCACAGGAGGTTGTAGTCAAACGCAAGTGTGATAAACAGGCCCTCAAACTATTTCTGGACACGTGCTGAGGCGGGTGTCCGTCATATTTATTCCACAGTACTGTATATATGCTGGTCTGATTCTCTAAAACACATTCGATAGATGGTGACATAATAAGTCAAATACGGTGTCCACGGTTCATAAAAAAAAGCAGTCTTAAAGAATTACGTGCCAGCCAGGCTGCCAACGGCAAGCAATGAAACGCGAATTTCGAACCCGCCAGCATTGTAAGTCGTAACGATCGCCTGTGGCCACGATTATTTTCTTTTCAGGAAGCAGCGTAGTGGTAGGATCACAAACAACGGGGTCTTGAGCATATATCATCGTGAACGCGGGAAGACATTGACATATTGCCAGGGTTCGCCAAGGCGACATGTACGCGCTTAAACATTGCGAAAAGCAACACAAGTAGAAGGTTTACATTTACTCATAGAGCTCGGTATGGATTTTAGGCACGTAGCTGAACTTAAATCGAGTGGTTTAGGCCCCGAGTACACGCAAACAATTTCAATATATTGTAAAAGCATTTTTTTCTTCTCTAGTTTCGGCTTCAGGTACACATACTTTGCTCTACAAGGTATGTGTACCTAAAGCCTGCTTACCTTTCTCGCCCTAGCCCTCTACCTGACCAGGCCCCAGACCAGACCTCAAGTAACATTGTGTCTTTAAAACTTTCGTACGTTTGTTTCTCGTTCATGGTACCCGTGTGTCAGGTACATCGTAAGGCAGTTCTGTGTCCGATTGTTTTCTTCGCCCTCGTCCCCTAGCTGGCTGACCAGACCCCTGTGTTCTCCCTCCCCCGCAGTGCTGGGACCCACGGGCTCCCCGGGCGATGCGACGCTCGACCTCGACGACCCCGCGGACGGGAGCGCCCCGGACCCAGACCTCCTGCGCGACCAAGACAGGGACTCGAGCGTCGAGCGCGAACTGCCTCCGGCCGTCATCTCGCCGTCGTCGGCGTGCGGCGGAGGGGGCCCTACGAAGGGCGGGAGCGCGGGGGCGGCGGGCCCCGGCCGGACTCCGGCGGCGGCGGGTCGGGCCCCGAGGGCGCGGGGGCCCGGGCGCCGGCGACGAGGCCCAGGGTGGCACCAAGCGCCGGGGCCCTCAGTGCCACCATCAAGGCCAAGCAGCTGGAGACGCTCAAGGCGGCCTTCGCCGCCACGCCTGCCTACCAGGCACATCAGGGAGCAGCTGGCGCAGGAGACGGGACTCAACATGCGAGTCATCCAGGTGCGTGAGACTGAGTGTATGCTACGCAGGCCGCCCCTCGTTCGCTGGCTGGCTGTCTGGCCGCAGGGGACTGCGCAGGGTTGCTGCCTCGGCGGATATGCGCCTCCAGCGCTTTCGCCCACTTCGGGATCTCGGTGGGCATGCTCCTGCACTGAAGTTTCATTACGAAAGCTGCGCCGCGTGGCGGCCATTTAGCAACTGCTCCGAAAGTGCAAAAGCATGTTGAGAGATTGGCCTATGCTGGCGTGGAAAAAACGGCGGTGTGGCCTGGTACCTTCATGATACTAGAGTTATCGCCCCAAGGAAAGCGTTGCCGAATCGTGGGAAATGTTTCATAACGATGGCCCCATGGTACAGAGGAAACTTAATTTGAGAGCACGTAAAATAAGAGATCCATTTTTTTAAAATATATCTCATATAAGGTACATGTGTTCAAATTAAGTTTACCGTTGTACGTTGGAGGGGCTAATTTTTACTCGCACCATGTCAGACTTCCCGCGATTCGGCAACACAAATGGCCAAGGGTGCGAAAACGTGCACCGGGAAACGGTGCTGTCACGCAGAGAGGGGCTGCTCCTTCTGGCCAAATGCTGGACTCCCATAAACTATTTCATTCCTCGTCTTCCGCGAGCCGCCATGTTTGAGCCGAGCAACGCGGTCTGCGCGTGCGCACTGCAGTAATTACGCTGTTCTGCGAAACATCGGGCGGCGCGCATGCGTCCACAGCTCAGCGACTCGACATTTTTTTCGCCCACGGGGTGTCGTGCATTAAAAAGGGTGGATATCCCGCGGCTCCGACACGTAGCGTGCTTTAATCCCCGTTACTCCGTTGCACATTTTCGCCGGCAGGGCCGCGCAGAGCTCCCCCGTTTCTAAAACTCGCGTCTTTTTTCCATGGGACGGCGTTGCGCCCCTTCTGAAGTTGCCAACACGCCGTCGCCGCGGACAAGCTACGCTTTTTCTGACGACACCTAGAATAGTCGAAACCCGCGAACAGCCACCTAGAAGACAAAAGGCCGTAGGTAATGACGTCATCGATAGTGGATCTCCGGCCCGCCCCCAAGCGGCAAAACCTGCCAAAGCTCGACGAGAGTACGCCGCAAAGCCACAGACCCGCGAGCCTCGCGTCGCCGCGGGCGAGGGCGCGCACTGAGACCCTGCAGTACACAGAGGCGGCAACGCTGACACGAGCTAGGCACCGCTGCGTGAATCCACAAGTAACGACGATTTGAGGGTGGGGGAGGGGGGTGCAAAGGCTCAGGCCGATTGTCTTCTAGTTGTATTGCCCGAACCCGAGGCTGAGCGTGTCCCTCGAAGCACTGCCTGGACTCCAGGGCCAGGTTAACGCACACGCAGCACCCAAAGCCCAATCTGTGTCTGCGCTCCATCTAGCTGCAGGATCGCGTCATAATGCTGTAGTGTATACCGTTTTTTTAATGCGAATATTAATGCGAATAGCATTCTTTGGATACTTCACGCACTTTTCGTCTATGTATCTATCTATCTATCTATCTATATATCTATCTGGCTATCTAACCTCTTACGCCGCGGGTCGATAAATAAATAAAAAAATCAGCAGAACCCATCCTTTGGGAATGATTATCTACGTTAATGCGAATAGCATCAAACGGTGCGGAGTTATGCGCGTTCGTCAGGTGGCCGGCACACTCTAGATACGCCAGCCCACTCTTAAGGCGATTCTAAATTTGTTGACACTTTCACAGCCCTGCGCACGATCTCCGCAGCCCAGCACGTGCGTTTGTGTCACTTAGGAAGGCGAGCAAAGCACGCGCCATACGCACAAACACTCAAAATGGTACCGACCAGACTTTCTGGCGTCTCAGCTAGTCTCAACCAACGGTACTCTAAACGGTTGTTTATATCTTTACCATAGGACGCGCCTTACAGCGCTGTCACAGCTACCGGTGCGCGCGCGTTCCATGCACGAGGGCTCATTCCGCTCTCGTGAGGGTGAGCACGGCCGCTACATCACCCTCTCCCCGAGCGCGGGAGAGGGTGAGCTAGGGGCAGTGCTAAGCCTCACGAGAGCGGAATAGCCCTCGTGCATGGAGACGCGCGCGATGGTAAAGATATAAACAGGTGTTTAGAGTGCCTTGAATGACTGCCTTCATAGCTCTGTGGTTAGCGCGTCTGCCTGCTGATCAAAGGGTCAACGGTTCGAATCCCGCCGGCGCCGGTCTTTTTTATTTATTTATCGACCCGCGGCGTAAGAGGTTAGATAGCCAGATAGATATGATAGATAGATAGATAGATACATAGACGAAAAGTGCGTGAAGTATCCAAAGAATGCTATTCGCATTAACAAGACCGGCGCCGGCGGGATTCGAACCGTTGACCCTTTGATCAGCAGGCAGACGCGCTAACCACAGAGCTATGAAGGCAGTCATTCAAGGCACTCTAAACACCTGTTTATATCGTTACCATCGCGCGCGTTCCATGCACGAGGGCTCATTCCGCTCTCGTGAGGCTTAGCACTGCCCCTAGCTCACCCTCTCCCGCGCTCGGGAGAGGGTGATGTAGCGGCCGTGCTCACCCTCACGAGAGCGGAATGAGCCCTCGTGCATGGAACGCGCGCGCACCAGCAACTGTGACAGCGCTGTAAGGCGCGTCCTATAGTAAAGATATAAACAACCGTTTAGAGTACCGTTGGTTGAGACTAGCTGAGACGCCAGAAAGTCTGGTCGGTACCATTTTGAGTGTTTGTGCGTATTGACTCCGTAAGTGTGACGTCATGGGTCCAAACAAACCGTTGCTAGGGTCGTTGTTATGGACGAATACATGTGGCTCGGTTTCGCTGCGAAAACCCGACCATTCAAAAATCAGGAGTAGCATTTAAACTTCTAAAAATCACAGATATAGAAAGCTTGAATGTCATACATGTTCCGACAGAAGTGTGCCGGTAATCGCTCGTTTCTGAAATATTTACGACTGCAACTTCCGGTCCTCAAGATGCCTGCAGCAGACGACGAATGCAAGTATGCCGTCTGCCGCACGCCGGCCGCACAAGTGGGGCCGTCGTTTGCATCGTGTGAATAAAGGCGATATTCTGACATCGCATTTGTTTGAAATATAATGAGTTTCATACACTCTTAAGATTTCATAGTGGGGTGCGATGCAAAATATGGTTTATCGAAAGTCCGGGCGTCGATCGAGACGATAGTCTGCTAAAAGATCGCATTGCACCCGCGAGAAAAGTACTTCAGGCGAACGGTTGAGATCCCAAATTTTGTTTGCGGACTCGCGCTATGCGAGAGTGCTTCGTATACCTGGTTGTAACCATCGCGTGGAGAGAGATTCTTGCAGTTTCTTCAGATTTCCGCAAGACCCCAAAGCGCGAAAGAACTGGATAAAAAACATAAGGTGAGTCTATTACAGACTGTACTCGCATCGCGGGTTCGATGAAGATCTTCACCAAAAGAGCACATCCACTGAATTTGATGTATACCAAGGGAAAAAAAAAGCAAAATACTGCGAAATCGCGATAGATATGCAATTCTTTCATAACCTGACAACCACAATAATAAAATAATAATAACAAACGACTTACTTCGACGGCGTACGATTTGTTTCTTATGGTGGCCTGCATAACGCCGGTAGTGCACTTCAGGTCGTCGTCGTAACTGATCTGCGTGACGTGGTTTGATTTTACTGCATTTTCACCCCTCGTAACTACGCTGGGTTGTTCACAGGAGAAAAAAAACGCACATTGCGGAGGCCTTTACGGCCACGGCAATCCACTTGTTTTTGTCTTTTGTTTACCGAGGCATTTCAATGAAGACGCCCGCTGCAACAGAGGCCAGTAAATCTATCGTGTCGTCTGCTACCAAAGAAAAGCGGAGTGTAAGACTTCAGAAATGGCTTTCATCGTTGCAATATGACACTGAGACGACAAGAACATCTTCATAATTAGATATCAAGAAGTTAGGTTGCTTACAAAAAATTATTTACTCACCTGTAAGCAAAAATCTAGCCTCATGTGGAGTCTCCATGCATTAGTCCATAGCAACGCCCCTAGCAACGATTTGTTTGGACCCAAACGCCATGTTGTGACGTCATCACTTACGGGGTCAATGGCGCGTGCTTTGCTCGCCTTCCTAAGTGACACAAACGCACGTGCTGGGCTGCGGAGATCGTGCGCAG
>JAZHYW010050797.1:0-73330 GCA_037355805.1 Ixodes ricinus | reverse complement strand
GCCATAGAGATGAACCAATACAGAAAGCAACTATACCTGTTTCCACCTCAGAGAAAAAAGCAAGTTTTGCGCAGTGTTCCTACGCGAGCGCGAAGTAGTTCTTACGAGATTTGGTGTCTAAGGAAAAGATATGCTTTAGCGTTTGGAACGTGTGCGTCTTGGTAAGATAACATATATCTCATCTAAAAATTCGCCTACATATGTCTTAACTATTTACATAAAGGGGAAAGTTAATAATGCTCCCCGAGGAGCCGGACTTGTTTTACTTCGGTTCTTGAGGTGAAAACAGGTATAAAAAGTTTTTCCAGAAAAGAAGAAACGAAGATTTAGCTTTTTTTTTTAAACAATGGAAACAGGTATTTTGGTTGAAAGAAGCGGGTTAGGGTAAGTTACTTCGCGCACCTATCATCTTACTTTTGTTATTCCTTGAGCCACAATTGCTTCGTCAGCACCGGACATCACGGAGCAGTGGTAAACCATTCGTGAAACCAAAGGCCGCTTTAGAAAGAGGAAATTCGAGGCAGCATACGTGGTTCATTGTTGCATGGTAACCAGAAAACATCGCGAAGCGTGAAAAGAAGGTTAAATCACTCGCCACCAGATGGCAAGATCAAACAGTGTAATTACCGCCCAATTCGTAGGCCACAAAAATATTTTATTTGCTCACGCCACCATTCCGCTTCGGGCATATTTGTTATACACACAGATACGAGCATTACGCGTGCGGCGTACCACAAACATCAGCTGAACATATATAACGAGCCCATACACATACACAGCAGATATACACATCAATACAACAGTGCACTACCCCAATTATTACTTCCGAGCTCTGCGCTTCCGCACTCGTCATTTGGAAGCTATGGTTTTTTTTTTTTCGATGAGCACCCAAGCAGTGAATAATATTCCCAGCATGTAGATTTTTTCTCAGTAATGTTATTCCTCCGAAAGTATTTTGAACGGCTCAGGGGATGAATTCCTTACTAAAAATTTAACGCTCATGCCGTAATTATTTGAGAGCCGATAAAACAAACTGCTCTACAGCGGTTCCAAGGCATGTGTTTGCTTCCCCGCACAGCACGTCGTAGAATGATGCGAAGGAGGCCAGTTTTCTGTCGTAGCATATATTTTTCCATTTGTGCTGTTCCCATGAGGCTGCGATTGTCGTCTTTAATCAACCTCCGTAGAGGGGTATTCACTAAGCTGGAAGCGATGATTCATGGGAAAAGAAATCGCTTTTCGATCAACATGAAGGCAGTCAAAGCCGCGTCTTGCTGCAGGTGTTAGGTGTACGGAGCTACGCCATGGTGAGTTCGAAACTTTCAGCGCTCATCCCAATGCGCCTTAGAGGGCAGTTTCTCTAATAACCGAAGTATATTTAAACGGTAAAATAAAAGATAGATTTTTATGTCGATTTTTCCTCAAATCCCCCCTTAATGCTAAAATTCCAAACTGTAAATATTCGCACTTTCCGTCATATTTCAAGGCTGTTCCGTCCTTCCCTCAGAGCGCAATCGCTCTCGTGAAGAGGACAGCAGGAGAACGCAGGCGACAGTCACGTTGGCCACTGTATGATAGGCGCTATATGGTTCAGGCTAGCGTTCCAACATGACTATCCCCAGGTCGACCGATTGCACCGTAGTCCCTCAAGCGGTCTTAAACTCTTTAATGTAAATCGGAATGTCAACTTGCGACAACCCGCCCCTCTGATCAAGGCCCGACCAGCGGCATCAATGCTCGACAGTTTACGCAATATCATCTTGCTGTTATACCAATGATACGCGAACACCTGGCCACACGGTAACGCGTTCACATTGGCGACAATTCCAGTCTTCGTTCACAACGCACAGCACTGCCATCGTTATGTTGTTGCTATGTTGCTGACACGTGGAAATACAAAACCAGGTTGATGGTTGGTTGTCACTCGGCATCAGGAAACAAAGCCGAACGTGGCACAGAAGCCACGCAGGCACCCGGCAGCAAATCCTGCCTGTCTCATGTACGCAGTTTCCGCGATTTCCGTAACGTCGTCAAAGTCGACACCGTGTGGTCGACACGTCGTTCCGCGTGGTTCCGCAATCCGGAGACAGTCATCTTAGCCCAGTGTATGTACGTAGCGCTACTGGCACTGCTTCGGAACTCCGCTGTTTCTAAAGCTTCGTTTGCTCGTTTGATAAAATTAGCGGTAAAAACGTCAATGCAACCGAGATGTTCTGCAGGTTTAGACTGGGAGACGGAACTACGGGCGGCCTTCGCTGCTCTTTAAGCTCAATCAACTCAACAAAGTTTATTAAACACCACGCGTGACGTGCTCGAAAAAATTAAACCGAAAGAAGGTGAGGCGAGAGGGCGAAACGCTTCTTCCCGCCTGTTTCAAGAAGGAGAAGAACGTCTCGTTCCTCCCTTCTTCTCGTGTCGGCTTGGTAGGAAGGAAGGAAATAGGAGGAAAACACGCCGTTGCTACCTTTTCCCCACTTGTTGGCGCGTCAGTAGAAGGGATGAAATAGGAGAAAAACGCGCCGTTGCTACCTTTTTCCTCCTTTTTTTTCTTCTTCTTCTTAGAGTGTGGTTACCCACGCATCTTACATGCCTCAGTGCAGAAGACCAAAAATCCTCGCCTTGGGGTTTCCTAAATATCTGCGCCACTCCCAATCTTCTCGAGGTCGATTAGATAAGTTACGAAGTACTTACGAGAGCTTTAGTGGACAATGATGTAAACATTCAGAACAAGGCAAGGAACAGGAACATACCAACAAAGATGGCTCCAGAAGAGCGCTTGAAATTCTATTAAAAATATATATATACAAGCTTGATCATGCTGACAAAGACTGGTAAGCAAAGCACAGAATGTGTGATCGGCCCTCCAGAAAAGAAGAGAAGGACACCCAAACGGCAGTGCCTCACGAAGATTCGCACTCGTTTCTGACACTCGCCGTGAGATGGCGCAGCATTACACGGCGAACGCGTGGTCGTGCGCTTTGCTCGAATGACTTCGTTGTTGCATACTCCGACTCCCGACATGTCGTTTTATTTTTGTACGTTTCTCCTTAGAATACTTATCATGTATGTCACGCAAACGGTTGACGGGAGAGCTCGTAGAACTGTTGATACCGACACCTAATAGAGTAAGCTACAACAAAAGATGGTAGGGCACCCGGCGAGGGAAGGAAGGCTGGGGAGGAGGAAGCAGACGGAACGCTGGACAGGAGAGAGTGAAAGCTCTTCCTCTCGCCAGCGTTCCGTCTGCTTCCTCCTCACCGTCTTTCTTTCCCTCGCCCTACCTTCTTGAGTTGGAACAATAAAAACTACGGTTCAAAACAGCGGTTTTTCTTTTTCTTTTTTTTTTACTGCACAGTGAGACCTTGCTTGTCAAACATTTCTAGAAGCTAAAGGGTTGCCGGTGTTCTGTACTGTAAACTGTATCTTATTTAAAAGCCGGAAAGCACCGAACACGTCTGCTTGAATAGCTGGGCGTCTTTCTTTCTTGGGACGTGCTTCAGCGGACCTTGAAGAAAGAGTCTCCTTATAGAATTCGCTATTTTTCGGCACACAGCGAACCGGCGCCACACGACATAATGATGATCCTGGGGCTATTTGGAAAAGCAGAACGGCTGTGCGACATGCAGATGTCAGTGTCCGAAGCATCCGGGAATACTTCGTTGGGAGCAGTGCTGTACACGTTCTTGAAAAAGAGGAACGAAAGCTCGTTCCTCGTTCCTTAGGACTATTGGAACGCGTTCCCGTTATAAGTTCCATCTATGAGAAAGGAACTCGTTCCCGTTACAGTTTAAAAAATGGGAACGTATCGTTACATATACGTTACATTTGTATTCTGATAATTACCCTATATTGTTAGATTAAACAAAGTTTTCTGTATCCCATCAAATGGCAACGTACGAATTTGAATGCCGTGACGAAAGGACATCTGGAGAAGAAAACAAGCGGAAGCAAGGTCCCACTAATTTATATCTTTTTTTCTTTTTTTTTAGTTTCAGATTTTTATTGTATTCATGTTTGTGGTAAGCGAAGCAGACGGCACTCGTTGTGGCAGTTACAAAGTGAAACAAGGGAGGTTCGATGATGCCCTCCCAACAACGCGTGTCCTCGCCACGTCTATCGGGCATGAGTTCTGTCAGAGATCTTGCACCAATGACTAAACGACACGCTTATCTGTTTAGCACAAACAGATGCGCACATTTCCAACATGTCTTATTCCCACTTTCCAACGTGTCTGAACTGGAGAAGGGGGTAGGGCTTTTGGAAGGTTAGTCTTGAAAATTACCACTCCAGCTTAGTGAAGGTCGGATTCAGTGTTCAGTTTAAAGGTGGGGGAGAAGGGGAGAGGAAATAAAGTTTTTTTGTGTGTTTTATAATAATAATAATAATAATAATATTTTATCAGGCACGTAGCCAGGATTTTGTTTCAAGGGGGGGGGGGGGGCGCCCATGACAAAATGCTGTATGAGAGGAGGAGGGAGAGGAGGTTCCAGCAAAATGGAAGATTTTTTTTTGGGGGGGGGGCGGGCCCCATGGGTCCTCCCCTGGATACGTGCCTGTATTTTATTATTCCGTGCCTCAGAACGACTGAAGTCAGTCTTGGTATGAGGCACATGCGTACAGTGAACAAAACACATGCGGGAATGCTACATGACTGAATCGTGGAGTGAAATTTCAAGTTCACGTTTAAAAGAGATGAAATCTGTAAAAGCATCTAAAGAAGATTTCGATGAAATGTCATTAAAACAGAGCTGCATACGGGTGGTCGGACAGAGTTTCTCCTGTGAATCAGGATAAAACAAGCGTGCCAATGTTTGGGACAGGCACGTAGCCAGGATTTTGTTTCGGGGGAGGCCCGTCCATCACAAAATGCTGTATGAGGGGAAGGGGGGAGAGGAGGCTCCAGCAAGATGGAAGATTTCGGGGGGAAGGCCTCATGCACCCCCCCCCCGGCTACGTGCCTGGTTTGGGATACAAGTGTGCGCTCGACGTCTGGCAACCTGTTCTTTTGTTGTAACTGTGGGTCTCTTCGTGGAAGTTAAGTGATGGCAAAACGCGGCCTTAGATTTCTGGGTGTATGAGGATTCGGGAAGTAAAGAAAGTAGCTGAGTTTGAAACGTTCTTCTTTCTGTGTTTTTTTTTTCTTCGACGAAAATTTTTGCTTTTTGTTCCGCAGTCTCGGGCACTGAAAACAGGAACACTGACCACCAGCTCGCTTGCACCTGACTGTTACTAAGCGAGAACCGCACAAAATAAACCATAAAATAAGTAACGAACAAGTTATCTATAGATACTCTCTTCGTAACGATGTTATTTTTATTATTTTTAGAAACAAAGTAAAAATTACCCCATTGGAGGTGAAAAAGAAGAAGAAAAATGAAAGCCGTTTACAACTTACTGTAACGCCGAATTAGAGCGCAGCTCTTGAGGAGGAGGGGAAGGCACGGGGGGGGGGGGTCACGTGACCTTGGGGAGGGGGGGGTCACGTGGCCTGGGGTTCACGTGACCTCGAGGAGGGGGGAGTTTCCCCGCTAAATCTAGCGGGGAAAATTTCCGCTAAATTTAGCGGGGAAAATTTTCCGCTAGATCTAGCGGGGAAAAGTTTCCGCTGAGATTTAGCGAGGAAAATTTTCCGCTAGATTTAGCGGGGAAAATTTCCGCTAGATTTAGCGGGGAAAATTTTCCGCTAGATTTAGCGAGGAAAATTTTCCGCTAGATTTAGCGGGGAAAATTTTCCGCTAGATCTAGCGGGAAATTTTCCGCTAGATTTAGCGGGGAAAATTTTCCGCTAGATTTAGCGGGGAAAATTTTCCGCTAGATTTAGCGGGGAAAATTTTCCGCTAGATTTAGCGAGGAAAATTTTCCGCTAAATTTAGCGGGGAAAATTACCCATCATGCACCGCGCGGTTACGGCGACGGCGACGCCGTTCAAGCCGGAAACGGGCGCCTAAGAGCTGCGCTCTAAAAAGAAGGAACGCCGTTTCTTTTCCCCTTTTCGTCAAAACGTAACGAGTTCCCGTTCCAGTTCCAAGGCAGAATGGATCAGCATCGTTCCTCCGTTCCGCCCCGAAAAACAAAACAAAAAACACGCGTTTTAGGAACGCCGTTTCGTACAACACTGATTGAGAGTGTGAAATGCCTTAGGGGATGCTGCATAAAACTAAGCAGCGACATCGAGTGGCCGCCATTTCTGGATGAGCTGGCAACCCCGCCATTACGGCTCCCAGTTACTAGTATAGTCTTTTATCCTCATTGCTGTTCGTTGGCTGGTGTGTCAGTGTGTGTGTCTCTAGCTGATTTCTTTTATCTTCTTCCCAAAACCGCAGGGTCTGTATTAATTGTTTCACGTAAAAAAAAAATAATAAGAAAACTTAAAAAAAAATTGGATAGCTTAGTTAGCAAAGCGCCTGGCTCACAATCTAAAGCTGGTGAGTTCAAATCCTACCGGGGGATTGATGTTGTCTTATAGGGTTTTATGAGTATAACGCTTTTTGGTATCGTGTTTTCTTTGCAACCGGCCGTTACAGCCAAACGTTACAGAACTCACAAAAATCGGCTGATAAAACACAACACAGTCTATGTTAAAACAGACTAAAGCAAAGGGGTACTGTTCTTTTAGGAAAAGGAGGCGAACATACGCTCAGGCTTTCAGCCTCTGAAGGTCGCCTTTCCGTATACGCGCACCAGCCTTTGCTCTCCGTACCAAGTGTAAGATCGCGTTATCAGGCTGCGACTTCGGCGCGCTGACTGTGGTTTTTCGTAGCCTCGTATTCATTTCTATGTAGTACAAAGAACACGCGAGGCGGTACTCCTGCGAGACCAAGAAACAAACGAAAACGCAGCCCTCCGCGCGCGTAAACCTCACGCTGTCATCCGCAGGCGCTGAGTCTCTTGACGTGGGCCCTTGGCAGAGACGCTGTGCCGGCGCCGTTGCGTGTCGAGGTGTGCATGCGGCGGCGAGCGGGAGCCCCCTTAGGGCTCAGCGGCCCATCCCACCGTCGACGGTTGTCCTTGGCGTGCTTGCAGGGGGCCCCGTTGCCTCCGAGGCGGTCCCCGTCAGCCGCATAATCCGGGGCGGCTATACGCGGCGCACCTCCGCGGCTGGCAGGAACCACCGTCGCCTCCTGCGTCGCAGAACAGACTGCCCGCTGCATTTGTTGCTTTGCTTCGTGTTCCCTGTCTGCTTCGGAAGATGCCTCGTGTCTCGAGGGGCTTCGTCGAAGGAGGACCGCGGTGGGACTTCGCGGAAACGGCCAGGAGTCGGCTCGGAGCTCGCCCGCTGCTGACATCGGAGGATGGAGTGAAGAGGGGATGTTCGCGCAGGGATTACGCGCCAAAAGGCGTTGCGGGAAGAAACAGCGCCTGGTCGGCTTTTCCAACTTCTTCGAGCCTTCGTTTCGGCGGAGTTGAGACCGGAGATAAAGGTGGTCTTTGACGTACTGTCCGCCGCCCCGCATGTTTGCGGAAGCGCAGATTGTGTTCTTGTCTTGTTCGCGGGTTCTGCGATGATTGAGCAGAGTTCAAAAACGCCGGCTGTCAAAAACTAGGCTCTTGTGTCGTTCTTCATTTGTACCACATGTTCTTCCAGTCCCGTTGTACCACCAGTACGAAGAAGGCCATGAATGTGGCATTTTTATCCTTCTGTTCGATTTGAACGTCGTCTTTCGCCAGTATTGGAGGCTTATTGTTTTTGTGGTTCACCTTTTAAACAGGCGAAGACACGTGGACCTACACACCCGAGTGTCATTCGATCTAACGCTACAAGTCTACAAGCTGTGCTTACTGAATGCCGCATCGCGAGGGCGTGACTTTGAGAGGTACCGTTCTGATTCGTCTTTCGGCAAATAACCTGTCAGCAGTGCACTCGCCCCTGCGCCCTTGCTATCTGGGCACATGGGCGGAGCTTGAGAACTACAGTATTATTTGTATTGCGAGATCCTAATGTAAGCTTTCTTTTTGCACACGCTAAATTTCGATAAAGGTAAAATATAGACGAATAAAATTTTTGGGGAACCTTTAAATGTTTTGTTTAACTGTTCAAATAGAAAATATTTAACAACTTCAACGTTGCTCTATCGTTTTAAAATGGTTTAATTGTGTTTTACACAACAACATAAACTAATGTCATTATAATTTATTTCACTACATGCAGCTCACTGTATGGAATGTCGAAAAGGTTCTGCTGCAGGTGCTTGGAACGCCTAACATAATCATAATTGTACTAAAAAAAGTAAGAACACTATATCCTAACCTCCTTCTCTCTCAATAAATATATCTCACTTTTTTTCTTCTTCTATACTTTTTCGACGGTGAAAAACAAGGCGCTCCTCCTTAACGTAATAATTCCTCCGAACCTTGCGAGCCTCGACATAACAGCAGATACCGGAGCCCTCCGCAATTTTTCTGGAACCAAGCTCCAGACATAATTAAGGGCAACATCCTCCGTTCATGGGCCCGCCACGCATACCAGGAGAAGTCGTGTGCGGCGCTCTGTGCCCCGGTGGCATCGCTCGGTTGTGTTCCCCGTCTGACACAATGTTCCGGTTGTTACATGGATCACCGGTGAGCTCGCCGCTGACACGACGCAACCCAGCGCTCCCCCCAGAGAACGCCGAAACGAAGAAAAAATCCGCAAAAAGGAAGACCTTTTGGTGGAAGAACCATGGAGTCTTCGAGGAGGAGCGCGGACGACTCTTGAGAGATGAGCGCAGCACGGGCTACGCACAGGCGCGTTGCCGCGCGCGCGGGGAGTGGTCCCGATTGCACAGCGGGAGGCACGGCCGGTGGGAGCGGCCGAGCTCGCGAACCGACCAGCGCCAGGCGTGGCCGCCGCATCAGAGCAGTGCCTCCCAAGGGCCCGCGAAGACGCCGAGTGGCGCGCGGATCCGAAAGCAAGCGCAGAAGGCTTGTACACACGAGGCCGGGGCTAGGCCTAAGTAGGCTTAGCTAGGCCTAGGCGGATGCTGTTTACCAGACTGTAGACTCGATCAACGACCTATCTGGCGGAGTATATGATACAAACAAACTCATGCGTCCCCCAAATAAATGTTTCCATTTTTATTTCGGTTATGCCAGAGTTTCAACATTGGAGACTTTGAATCGCTTTAGAGTGATCGTCTGCTCTTCTCAGGAGGTGTGAAGCGCTATTTTGAAACGCCATACTGCGTCGTAGGCAAGCATACTTCATTTTCATTTGGTGTCATGTATTGTTATAAAACGTCCTTACTTTGAGTATCGTTTCTCGTATTCTGCGACGCCGATCTATGTCTCGCGGGCGAAACAACGATTCTTTAGCAGTGGTTGGTTGAGGCCTACATTCTTGGTCTGGTAGCGGCTAATGACAAGCCTACATAATATTTAGGCGTAAGATACGCTATATTTTGACGTGACAAGAGAGTGAACCAGAAAGTAGCCGTGAAATTCTGGAACTCCAGCAGGAGTCGTGCACAAGCGCAACTATGGCTGCGCTTGTGCCTTATCCTCAGGGTGTTCATCCAGGAAGCCGCAGAGGCTAAGAGCTCTCCCACACGGAAGTGATTCCCATACGTCGCACTCGAGGGGGCGCGCAGTTGGTGCGTCACTCCCGCTGCTCCCACAGGCGACTCGAAAGGGGAGACGCCGAGAAGAAAGTGCACTGTCGTCAAGTTTCTCGCGGTCTCTCCCTGTGGACTGGACGACTGTCTCTGCCGCGATGGCAGGCGTCTGCAAGTAGCGACTACTTCTTTGCCGCAGCTACTTGGGTTCTCCCGAATGAATCTGTTGTTCCTTTCACAATGCCCTTGGGCTAAGCAGACGGAGCTGAAGACCTGACCATGTCGTTCTCAGCCAATTGGGCCCCAGATTTCCCTATCCCCCCTTGTATAATTTAATTGCTATTTTTGAAATGTCTTTAGGACAGGGGGGGGGGAGGGGTTCGCATTCCCCTGTTGCGACGCCACTACAAGAGCTTGTTATGAGTGCGCCTTCACACCGACATTAAGAAAACGTACCGCCCGGAACTAATTTTCAAATAATAAATGCTCGTACGTTCACTAACGACAAAGCCCTACTCGGAAGCAAAGGAAAAAAAAAACAAAAAAACAACAGCAACCTATCTTCGCAATGTCGTCCGAAAAGAGCCCCGGAATTTACGAGTATGGTTTCTAAAATTAACTGAAATAAAATCGTGCTTTCTGCGTAGATCTTGCATGTGCATCCCAATCACGCCAATCCATGTTGTTTTGTTTTTTTCTTCTTGCTCGTTTTTTGTCCTCCCTTCAGCCACGATCTTTACGCTCTCACCATCCTTTATTTGACAGCAGTGTTCAACACCCACTTCCTTCTTCCTCGTAAACGCTTTGTTTCTCCGCTCAGAATACAGTCTTCCATGCTGGCTTTGCTCAATGTCTGCATGTCTGCTTAATCTTACCGACTGCCCAACCACTGAAATGATACCCTTCGTTTACCATCTGTTGCCTCAATTCGGCCGCGCTTATAATTGCATGCCCTTACTTACTTCGAATGTTTGCCCCCTTGCGCTACCACTTGGTAGATGATGCATTCCCAAAATCAGGCTTAAAGAAGAAATCATGTAACTGTCTGCAAGCTGCCTGTATACGTATATCACGCGATGAAATTAAGACAACATCGACTTCCATTGCTTGTCTTGCTGAAGCAAAAACAAAAGGCATAACAATCAAAAAGACCTGTACACCCTATAGAACGGAATACGAAGTGCCACCCTTTTTTCCGTTAGCAGCGCCGAAACGAAGGACTCGATCTTTTGGTCTTGCCAAGGCCAGCGTGAGCGGGTAGAGCGCACGCTGGCTCGATCGAGGTTAGGGTTGGAGTCGCCGGTTCTGCCGCTGCCAACACTCCCAGATAGATACACGCGTTCAGGGCCTGGGAATACGCAATGAGTTTGGTGGTGCCGCTAAAGCAAAAAAGCTACGCGTTACTTCGATGATATGTCGTCAGAAATCGACTTCCAATTGCCGTGGTTATGTAGCCGCTCTGTAGTGTACAAATTAAAGCAGCGCACTAAATTACGTTTGGATAACGTTGCCTCACCTGACATATCGGAGAACGTACTGGGATCGTTAAACGAGAGATAATGCCGCTCGAGAAATGCCCTTCGATCAAGCATGGCAGGGAGACACGCACGCAACTCATTGTGAGACGCAAATGCAGGCGAAGTGCTCGTTCTTGCGAGGAATTCGTCTGATTTGTCGTCGGAACCAGTAAATTTCATATTAGTCAATAATGTTATCGACAAGAAAAAGGCGTAGTTGGCATGCATGCATTGAAGAGCGTTCGTTGACAAGATCTCCCTAAACGTC
Organism: Ixodes ricinus; assembly: GCA_037355805.1. NCBI lineage: Eukaryota > Metazoa > Arthropoda > Arachnida > Ixodida > Ixodidae > Ixodes > Ixodes ricinus. Next base: position 62,015 of record JAZHYW010050797.1, on the reverse strand, counting down.
GTATTTCTGTTTCTTTTTTTCCAGATTTTTTTAAAGCGAATTAATGCGAGTTAAAATAAAATTATACAAACTATTCGCCATCCCAGTTTATTTTTTTAATTAGATGATATTTACACTTTATGATTTATATACCTATAAAAATAATAATATTCAAACTTCCTGGTTTCCTCGCACCTCCCCAATACTGGTGCACACTAACTCCACAACGATGCCATAGCCTCAAATACCAATGCAGCGAAACAGACACGAGGCGGAACCGTAATCGTTATTCAGAACTTTCTCACCGACCGACCGTCGACGCACGTGGGTAAACAAAGGGCGCAGTTTTCTCTATTTCCCTACTCAACAAAAGCGTTTGAAAACGAAAAACCCAATTTCGCGGCATTATCTTTTGTTTTCAATTTCGCCTCCACCGTACCGCGAACCGTGCTGCTGCGGCCGCCCATTTAACGGCCGCGGGCAGGAAACAAAAACGGCAACCGTTCCTCATATTCGCCTCCTCAATTCCGCGCGAAGAGGGCCCCCTCACTCCCGCGCGCGCAAAACGGCATCAAATGCAAGACTCAGCCGCAGTCTGCCGCGAGGCAAAGCAGCAGCAGCAGCAGGAGCAGTAGCAGCAGAAACAACAAGGCCTCCTTTTCGCGAGCGATGCAAGCACGTTATTTGCGCGTCGTGGATTAAGACCTCCCACTTTTGTTGCTTTTGCCGTCCTCTCTCGAACGCATAATCCGCGGCGCGGGGCGAGCGCGCCCCTGTGCGCCTTGATACAGGGAACCCCCCACGATGAGGAAAGCGGAGAGACCGAAGCCAACAAAAAGGAACGAAGCATTTTTCGCCGCCCCGAACGAGAAACAATGAACAGCCGTTTGCCCCGAATCTTATTTGTCTAACCGCCGGGAAAATAGCTCGATTAGGCGACGCGGAATTCCAGCCGCCGCGTCGTATTCGCTATATCAGCCATACCGTCTGTATCCGCTCGTGAGAAGAGCGCAAATTGAGACGCATTTTCTAGGCTCTTTTTTCTTTTTCTGACTGTCGTATTTATTATTTTCAAATTCGTCTTTATTTAGTCTTTTTTTTTTCTACTACGAATCACGAGTGAGTAAACATTGTGGGAAGAACATCGCCGTCAAGCTGCGCAAATGTCCGCGGAAAGCCGGGTGATGAACGATGCATCAGAGCGCGCGGCTACAGAGAACTGGCATGTTGCCCGAGAGTTTTCCTGTCATCTAAGGAGTTTTGTGCAGCGTTGACGTCGGGTGCACGAGCTTTAGTGAATATTCGTTGCGCCCAAAGAAAGTTTTTTTTTTTTTTTGCAGAACGATTGTCTTTGCCCTTTGTATACACCGTCCCTGCACAAGATCCGTAAGATTGTGTGTGGTGTAGCGAAGCCTACCTCTCAATGGTACAATGAACCATGCATAAGTAAACCATTTAAACCTAAAAAAAAAGGATGACACCACTGAAATTAAAAATACAATGCTGAAACCTTCTGGACTTGCCGGCCGGTGCCGGTTGTCGAAGGAGCTCCATTTTCGTCCGTGGGAAAAGGCTATTGGCCGTGGCATCTGCCCAGCGGCATCGCATCTCTCAGCCCATGCTGCGTCCAAAGAAGCAGCCGCAGCCACGGCGGCTACTTACGAGGCAGCCAATCGCGCGCGGGGCCCCGGCATGCAAGTTCCAAAGGGCAGGCTGCCTGGCCGGGCTCATTTTTATACGCCAAAGATAAAGCTGCCCAAGGAACGAGGCGTGGTTCGTTTCTGCGAAGCCGAGGAGCCGCCGCCGAACAAGGGAGCGGCTCCCGATACGCGACCGAGCCTTGGGCCAAGCCGCCTTCTGGGCTGCGCGGGACACAAGCGTAAATCACTCCGGACAACGCGCGGCGGGTGTGCGTGCAGTGCCCCGGCTACGCCTGTAGCGCTTGCGTACGCGTGGAGACAGTCTGGGAAGGCAGGTCATGTGTAGCCGTCTCGCGGCTGTTGACGTTCGAAGACAGTGTACACGTTGCGTGACATCTGTGCGAGATTATTTCGGTGTAATAATTAGGAATATCAAAATAACTAAAAAATAACATTTGTCGAATAGGTGTCGAGGCAGCTGGAAGCTCTCCATTGAACTGGCCTCCTCGATGTCTGTACTGTAGATAATTTAGCCAAAAAGTATATAGGTCTGGAATCTTTAACGTCTATCACGCAGTAATTATACGTGCCAAAAGCAGGAACTCTGAGATAGGCACCACTTCTACAGTCATCCACAGAATGAGAACAGCGAGGCGCCTCTTTCTGATGCACTGCCTCCAGGATGTGCTCGTTGCCTTCAACCGTGCTTCGGCTACGCCTGCACACCGCAGGCTCAAGATACGCCGGAGCATCATCGAAAGTGGGAAGCTGGTGCTGGAGGCAAGACAGCCGAAGGACCTTTCTGCCGTTCTAATCCCGTCAGCGACTATAGTACGACGCGCAGCAGTTCTCCGAGCAAATGACACCAATCGATTGATCACGAGCGCAGCCTCGCGGTTCGGAAGGTCGCAGGACGATTTACAGCACTTGCGGAGAGTTTGAGCCTTTTGTGTGAACAGATAGCGATTGCGTAGGTATACAGCTCGAGGCTCGTGCCTCCAAGCTTGCATCAAAGACGTGCATATATATCTATGTCATGACGGGACTCAAATGGTCGAGGCCGTCGCTGGGATTGGCGGTCCCGCGTTTAGTATCGCGCGAAAAAGAGCGCGGATTGGAGCTAGAGTGTGCTCTGTTTATTCGTCAGGTTTGTCAGGGTCGCTTACCGACGGGCAAACAAAACCAACGGGTGCGAGGACTAATTGAATGTATAGCTACTATTCCAAGAGGCCTAACGAAGTTGTGCGGACACTGAGGACGTTCACGTTTGTTTATTTTGCAGTTGCTCGTCTAAACGTCGTAAATTCGTTTTTTTTTTCCTTGTCACATGAAGGGTGTGTTTTCCTTCAGCCCGTGATCAGTTCCTATGCAGTCGATCAAAAGAGAAGACGCCAACGCAAGAAACAAGAAGTCAGGCAGCGACTCGCGAAACTGTGACACAGCTTTCGACACTTCTTTCAAATAACAAGGCGGGCGCACTTATATACCCCTGTCTGCAGCGTTATCGCGAAAACGAGCACCGACAAGTGATCGAGTGGCGTTCATCCCACGAAAACAAAGTGCACAATATACGATAGACCCCTTTCGAAAGTGTGCCCCCTGTTGAAAGCTGCTGAGTCCCTGCACAATGGCGGACACATGTGCGAGCTTCTTAGGTTTGGACGCGTTACGCTGCTCACCAGCCTTCGTGCTAGCAAGAGCGCAAGTTGCACGCTCCGCGGTGTTGGTTGTACCACCATTGTGCGGCAGACCGGATTTCTTTCCAATCGGCACGTGACTTTCGAAAGGGCTCTATTTTTCCTGGTATTTTGTAATTTTTCGTAGTCGTCACAAATATATACATAAATGTGAGGTTAATAGATCTCGTCACCACTCTTTATCGATGAATTTTTGGCTAATGCCGCCAAGTGGCCTTATCCTGCAAACAAGCGGTGGTCGAGATTAAAGTAACTGGGTCCTGGGAAAGTAGCACCAAGTTCCCCGAATGGTCGCAATTTTTGGTTCATGGTATGAATATTTTCTTCTTCACCTCTTCATTCTTGATAAGCCGATCTAGTTTCGCTGCTGACAGGTTGCTTTGTAAAGACGTTTATTGTATACACCGAGATTTCGCTATCCACGCACCAGCGAAACAAGCGATCATCTTCGTGCTTGGATGCAGTGAAACATTATTTACCTGTCTCGAAATACGCAAGAAGAGAAATATCAATGTATACGATACCTGTCGAGATAAGCATGGTTGATAGGTTGATTACATACACAGTGCCATAGACGCTCGTACTGGCGAGGAGCGCTTTCAGTACGATGAAGCTTCATAGCAATTCTGGCGCGACTGGTTCCGAATGACCATTTTGAAGCTTAGAAAACTTGAATGGCAACCGAGGCAGATCAGCCAACCACCCTACGAGGTTTGGCTGTACCTTGGTATTTGCTTGTATGCAGGGAAGGAAATGCCGCTACTTTACCAGGATCCAGTGACTTTAGTAATAAGAAGACTTCGGTTTTTTTGTTTGTTTTATTTCTGCCATTCAAGATACATTGGACCAATTTTAAACTTAGGCGCGTCTCTTCGAAGAGACGCGCGTGAGCGAGTATGACACTTTCTGTGCGAGCGCAGCACATGAGCAACGGCAGCCAGTGGAGCGTGGAAGGCAGCTGTTCTGTGTCGCAAATCACGCGGCGCCGGTAGCCACAGCTCGCACAAAAAATCAACGGTAATATAAAAAGAAAAAAAAGCCGGATGATTTAAAGGCGGAAGAAATTTCCGAGGAACGCCGCCGCCCCTTGACGTGCGCTCCTGAACATGCAAACGCCCGCACGCGCCCTCGCGTTTTCAAAAGGAGACTTCAGTCAACGACGGGCACGGACGCATTTCGATGATAGACGGTTTCTCCTAGTTCGAGAAACGCTCACGCTGTCATCTCTCTCAAAGAAATACGTGCCCGTAAAAAACAGCAGCTTATTGCTGCGAGATCACTGGTGCCTGAACATATTCGCCTGAAAGGTTCTTTTTATTGGAACATTCAATCATCCGTTCGGAGTCAAGCATATCAACGCAACTGCGTCAGGAACTCCCACTATTGTAGTGATAATTAGGGCTTTAAACTCACTACGAAGTGGTTGACAGTGAGCCCATACAAACTCATAAATGTTAACCCAACTCATCGGTAGTAACCAACTGCTAACCCTCCGCTCCGCTTTCCCACATTGACATCTCTCCATCACCGAGACGAGCAGAGCCGGCCTGCCGCCTGACTGAGCCAACTTCAGTTCTCAATATTCGCCTGCAGTTATTTCCCATGTCTACCTTATTGCTTCTCAACAGCGAAAAAGAACAGCCGAGTGTGGTTAAGACTTGTCTCTCCCCGTGTTGGTTGGCCATAGGGGCATGTCCGAAGGGACCATTGGCCCGTGCTACTCGACCCAGCGTAAACAGGGGCCACCGCGAGATGCGGGCGCTCCGCCTGAGGTTTACACTCCGTATTCCGTGTAATGGACCGCAGAAGACGCTGAGAGCTATCCCAGCCAATCGAGTGCTATGCCTGTATCACGTGACCAGGTGCCCCGCGCGTCTCTCCGCCCGTCCCGAAGGTCACGTGGCACTTACACGGCATTAAATTGGCTTTGATGGCTGGTGGCGTCCTCTGCGGTCCGTTGTCCGCTATAGTAATCTAGCGGCCAACGGGAGTGAGACGAGTGCATATTTGCGCTGGACACCGGGCGCTCACGCGCGAGTCGGAGGCTCCGATTGAAAAGCGGAACGTAATTAGTACGAACTTTCGCTCGAAGGCTGTCCCTCTCCTCTTTGTGTGGAGCAGACAGAAGTTCCGCCGTGGTTCTCTGCCCTCGCGTGGTCGAAGTTGGAGTGTCTGTCCAGGGTGGGAGGCTGCTTGGGGTTGAAGATGGCGCTTATGCAGGCAGGCAGCTTACACTGGGCTAAGACATTGTGTATACGCACTTCGACGTTGGGCTTGACTTTGACGCGACAACTGAGTGTTGCTCAGCTGTCGACGGCGTCTTTGGGTGTTTCGTCGACACGGAACTGTGATCCTTGAAGTGAAGAGTGATTTGAAATCTGAACTTATTTCCTTCTTCTTGTCGCGTATGATTAATTTGAAGGATAACTTTTTACAGCTCAAAACGACTGTATTCCTTCTGATGTCACGTGCTTCTGTCACCCTCTTACTTTTTTTTTGCCCGCGACCTTGCATCGTATACCTTCGCAACTTTTCTGGCATATACCTGTGTCATATCTCCGATAACGTAACTCCTAGCCAACTGCATAGTCACTAAACAAGGATGTCTTCAGTTCTCCGAGCCTTCTTTAGCTACATGATCTATGCTAGGTGTGTGCATTCTTTTATATCATTATTATTAGGCGCAACCCCGAGAACCAAATGCACACTCGATGAGGCAGTCCATTCGGACATGAACCACGAACAAATATATCAACACGGCACGGATACAGCGATATTCCAATAATACCCCATGTTTCACAAACACCTAAAAGTCCTTCAACAAGAACTTTTGAAGAATCGGCAAATCAGCTCGCGATCTCGACTCTTGAAAGGATCGAGTTTCTTCTGAAGGCCTTCTATGCGCCAGTAAGAGGGGAGTTCACAGCGAAGGTTATAAATACCACCTTGGCTTTTGAAGAAGCCTCGGCTGAACGTACACAACTGCGTGAGACTAGGGACCAAAACAATCCGTTCACGCTTATAAACTTAGCGGTATATAGCGCATCCGAAGTGTTCTGGCCCTGGGTGATCTCATGTTGAATGTGTGTTTTCTCCACCGCAGGCGCTTCGGCACCAAGTGCGCGGGCTGCGCGATGGGGATCTCCCCGACGGACCTGGTGCGACGCGCGCGCAGCAAGGTGTTCCACCTCAAGTGCTTCACCTGCCTGGTGTGTCGCAAGCAACTGTCCACCGGCGAGGAGCTGTACGTGCTGGACGAGCACCGCTTCGTCTGCAAGGACGACTACCTCGCCCGGCAACAGCCGCCCCCGCCACCAGGTGCGCGCTTATACTCTTTCCTGTGGGTATATGCTCCTTGCAGACGCGGAACAACTCTCGTCTAAGCTCGAAACCCAGCGAGGGCTAGAAGTGCGGGCGTGTGTTTTTGACACGTGTTCCGTGCGCGTGACCGTTCATGCAGAGAAAGCCTCGCGTGGCCCTCGCTGCACTGAACCATAGCCTCCTCTATTAGCGGCGAGATGTTTTGGTGGCGCCCTCATTCGTTTACCTTTCGTGACGTCATTACCTTGTGAACAACAAGTTAGATGGTGTTTGTAATGGGCATGGTGGAAGCCTGAAACCATAGCGCTCTCAAAGCAACACTGCCAACACCGTCAAAATTGAAGTTCTTACATTCCACTTATTTCCGTCGATGAGACGTCCTTTGCTGACGTCATAGTCAGCATTCGGCGAGTTGTGGTGGGCCGACCACAGCGACGCTTTCGATCGCTCACGTCGCCAATACTGACTAAGCCTGGCAGATCGACACGAGAAGCGGCCGCCGGAAGCGAAAAGGTAGTGCGGCAGACAACGAATGAGAGGAGAGAGGCATGTAACGGGCGCCCCGCTGCGGCGAGACGCCGAAACTCACTTCTCTCGAGCGATGGAACGCCCGCTCGTGCCCCTCGCCTTCTTCGCGCTACCGCTTCTTTTCTCGTCGAGTTGCAAAATCATGTGGTCCTCGCCGCTGCAGAAGCTGTGCGCTGAATACCTAAAATGCTCTCTGCTACCAGAACCTCGCACTCTCTGCGACCGGGCACTCTATGGCTCTGTCGTCGAACTGCCAGGCTTTGTGAGTATAGAGGAGGCTATGACTGAACATATCGTGAAAAGTTCTTCAACGAAGAGTATTATGAGACGTGCCCGTCCTCTTTTATCCCCGCGGCATGGCATGGAGTGAGTTGTGCGATCGTGCACCGCATTGAGGCACAGTTGGTGAAAAAGACAATATTCCGAAATCTGTGGTAGATAAAATGAAATTGGTCATAAGCTAGTTTGCCACGAGGTATGCAGATTCGTGGCTTCGCTGTTGAGTGCAGCTACGCAGAGAGTAAGGGTTCGAAAAAGCGTCTTCGACGCATCGGAACGTGAGGAGGGGCACGCCAATTAAAGGTCAACGTAGAGAAGGTACAGGGAGCGCTCGATGACGAGGCAGCCAAGCGCACACCGTCATTGGTTGAGATCAAGGGAGAAACAAAATGGACGTGGGCGCATCTAGAGGATCAGTAAACGCTCGAGCTGAGCAGATGAGCGGACGAACTTGCATGCCGTATACCCCGACAGCTTGAGAAAAGATGGTTCCTTCCCGTTTCTCGCTTCGCGATCGCTTTTTCGGCGCTGTCTAACGCCGCAATTTCAATGACTGCCAAGTGATAATGAATCTTCGGAAGTCGTCACACCCCTCGTTTCTTAGAGACCATAGTCCCAAAATGTTTTGGGACCATAGTCCCAAAATATTAATATAATAAGCGGGAGTCCTTGACGCGCTGAAGGCAGCAGCGATTCAACGTGACACGCGCCGCCGATAATGCACTCGTTCGTACACCCGTAAAACGGCAGTAGAGTGAAAACCGAAGACACAACTTCCAGCACGGGCTTTTTCTCGTTGTGCTGCTGGCGAGCTGCCTCGTGTGAAAATACTCGGCTACCGAAGCCCCTGGAACTCGTAGCCGACAAAAATTTGGCAGTTTCGCATTAGACTCGTGCCAATACCATTGCGTACAGAAGGAACTTTGGCAGCTGCTATTCCAGACGTGGGTGCCTTCTGCACTTGCTTCCCCCTCCGGTCGAAGTGGCAAAAAACTTTGTTGCACTTTTTTTTTTTTTTAACGACGGTATATATAGTTTTTGTAGAAACTTCCGACACGGGTAGAAACAGAGGGAGAGGTGGAGGAGAGAGCGCGCGGGGACGTCTGAACACCGAGTTCCGGCTGGAATGATTAGAGGGTAGACGCGAAGCTAGCTGCCTGTCTTACACACTGTTGGAACGCGAACGCCAAACGCCTGAGGCCGGCGTTCGTTATTCGAACGTTTTCGAAGAGTGTGTTGAGACAGAAGCAGCCAGCTTTGCGACTAAGTCACTAATCGTTCCAACAACAACTCGGTGTTCTGACGTCACCGAGCGCTCTCGTCTCCTCCTCTCCCTCGGTTGCTACCCGTATAATCGGCGCCTGCGTGCGCCATCTTTGTCTACTGGGCTGTGCATCGCGTTCCGAGCATGCGCAGTTGCTCTCTTCCGGGAAACATGAGACACCGCGCGTGCGTTCACACAGCAGTGACAGGACACTTTTTTCGGTTGGGTGGTAAATGTTCTTAAGGCGTATTAAGGCTCGTTCACACTCTTGCGACCGAGTAAGACCGAGAGAGACAGAACCGGTTTTTAAGCCTCTTGCGACTTCTTAGGACCGGGCGCGCTGCTGCGGAGCTGGTCCTAAGACGTCGTAAGAGGACGAAAACCGGTCTTGTCTCTCTCGGTCGTACTCGGTTGCAAGAGTGTGAACAGGCCCTTATTGTTGATAGAACGACGCTTATGGTCGGAGAACCACCTGTATGAACGCGAGTTTTGCGTTCTTCCGCATTGACGAACGGACGAAACCAGCCTGTGGGATAACCGACGAGCACAATCCAGGAGACGTCTGTCAGTATACACGGCAATCGGACGGTACGCGTCGAGCCCGCCGCTGCCCACTCGGCGTCCGAGGCGTGCTAACTACGCGCGCGGGCGTCGCTCTGCCCACGGAGACACGCAGCAGCGAAAGGTCGACGCGAGACAAAGGCTTCCCCCTCCCGTCCGTTGCGTGTCTGGCCGCTCGAAATGATGACGGACGAGCTGTCGCGCGTACAAAGCCGGGCCCGGGCGTCAGCCGCGCCTGCGCGCTCGCCTTCCGAGCACGGCCGGAGCGTCGAACAAAAGGCCCCGGCAAAGCGCGCGGTGGGACCTGGCGCCGGGGGCTCGCGGCGGCAGCGCCTTGGGACGTGCGTGCACCTAAGTCAGCAGCGGAACGGAGTCAACAGCGACCACTCGACGTGACTGACGGCTGTGACGCGGCCCGCGCAGCAGACGTCCCGACGAACGCCGCTGGCAACGCGCGCCGATGCCGGCCTATAGGCTCGGCTGCTGCCACGGCGGATTCGTCGGCGGGCGAAGCGCGGATGCGAAATAGCGTGCAAAATGACCGCCTCGTTGAGACGACCTGAGTTGGGGATTCCGAACAAGCGGCAATAAGGGTGCTTTTTTTTTTCCTTTATTTTTTTTTTGGAGAACGTGTTTGTGGTGGTTTTCTGTTGTGTGAGCCGTCCTCCATTTCTTGTAAAAGCGATTTAGTTTTGCTTCTTTTAGAGAAACGAACACCCCCATCTGTCATAGGAAAAATGGGGGCTTCGTCGTAGTTCACATGTCGAGATGTACGAGAACCAAATTCATTACATAAAGAAAAAAATTCATACTCTACTTAGCTGTTATCTGACCGGATATAATCGTGAGTGTTTCGGCAATGTGCTTAACTAATATTGCGTGTAATCTTGTCTTCATTCCAGTAGGCACAATGTCTTTCAATTTCGATAACTAATTCCCTAGGTGGATTAGGACCGACCCAAAATGGCTCCAAGTTCTCGCCTTTAGTGCGGTAGACACAAGCGCGTGCTTTCGCATCCAAGATATACCAACAAAAGAGCGCTCCAAAACCGCTCCGAATTCACCAAGTCTGCAAACGAGACTGAGCCCTTGGTGAATTAGAAAAGATGAGACCCGCAGAGTGTCGATGTCGCCTCTCTGCGAGTCGCATTAGGCGACCATTGGATCAAGCGCCGTTTGAAAAAGTTCATCGACGCGTATATCTGCGCTGGGGTGCCTATGGGGACCGTGCAATGAAGTTTTGTCGAGGAAGCGGTCCCACCTGGTGCCTGATTATTCAAACTTGGCGCCGTCGCCTTTATTTGACCAGGTCGCAAACTCAAGTGCCTATGCACTTCGACGTAGCACTTTCTGTTACAGCCCTTTATGTATACGACTTTTCTACGCGGCCGCTTTCATCTTGACTGCATGTCAGGGATGGGCAAAATACTTGCAGAGATGCAGACGTGTGCGTGATCCGTTACAAGTAACGAAATTACTTTGATCCCTTACATTTATCAGTAATTTTGTAAGTGATTAATTACAAATTTTAGAAAATAATTGTAAAGTAATTGTCTTACTTTTTCTTTTTAACAAAGGGCTCTGTAATCCGTTACTTTTTTTTTCATTCATGCAGAAAAAAGGCGGGAATTTTATATATTAACAACACTAAAACCGTCTTTTTATCTTTTTTGTTTGTTTGTAGGGGTAAGTTTTAACGGAATCAAGCTGTCCCCTGCATATACCAAACGCCAGGCCTGCCATTCTTCACATGCTCAGAGCCTTTCTTCACGTCACCTAAAACCTCGACTCGAATATTTTTTTTTTTCTTCTTCTTCTTTTCGTACAACACACCCGTACAAAGAATCCGGACTCTCCCTGAAGCTCTCGAGGTCAAGGTGTTCCCTTCCAACAAAAAACAAAAAAGCACGGTCAAAGTACTCGTGAGCTGGTGCAGCGGATCTGTGCGCGCCTTTCTCTGTCCCTTCACCCTTTCTTTGCTTGCTTCTGACCGAGAGAGAGAAGGTGACTTCTCTGTATCAACTTCAGGGACGAAGATAATCCACACTGGAGACAAAAACGAAGTTTGGAAGAGCCGTATGTCACGGCGTCAACAATGGGCCCAACAGGATCTAGCTGACGTTTTCGTTTGTCGAACAAGTGAAAGCGGCCTTGTGATCCGCTGCCCCGATCGCGTTGTTTTCGACCCACTCCTTCAAGAACCCAGTAGCAGGTCCAGGTGGCAGCACCTATTTCGAAAAAAGGTGGATTGAAAAGGTGCTCAGCGCGGCGGGTGACATCCTCACATAGAAACAAGGCAAGATGTCCGAATCCCGATCAGACTTTTGAGAGCCAGATGTTGCTCAAGGTCACAAAAGTGTGAGTGGCAACAACAATACACGCTTCCATAACACTCATGTCTTGCTTCTCACCCTTGAAAAGTAAGGTTGAAAGTAATGTCGCGAAAGTAACGAATTACTTTTTGAAGTAGTTCGATACATTTTTGCAGACTTGTACGCGTTACTAAAGAAAGTAAAGAATTACACTTAATTTTATTAAATTGTATTTGTAACTGTAATTAGTTAGAATTTAGCTATTGGTAATTGTAAGTGTAATTCCTTACTTTCTTTAGTAACGCGTACAAGTCTGCAAAAATGTATCGAAATACAAATACAAAATACATCTATAAAATGTACTTAATTACATATCCAATCAAATTTAACCTTTCGAAAATTATATAAATACGACATCCAAATAAAACAAGGCGTATATTTAATCATCTTCGAATACATTTACAACTGCATTTTGTTTCCATAGTTTGGCATCTTAGACTTAAATTTAACCGGATAAAGAGACCCTGCAAAAAATAAAACGTGGAGCCTATACTACATATACCAAGAATGGAGCGCTTAAAAGGAAAGTAAAAATAAAAGTTGTTTGGCGTTTGATAGGCGGGTACAACATTAGGAAGAAGAAATTCAGTGCAATTTTTATTTTCAAAGGTTTCATCGAAGTAGCAAAGGATTTTTAAAAATCATGTTATCAGTGCAACGTCTTAAAAGAAAAAAAAAAGAAAGGAAGCAATTAATTAAATAGTTTATCATTCTACCCATCTCGTTCATTCCTTGTTGTCTTCCTTCTTTTTCTTCCATGTCTCTGGTCCGCAAAGCATAGCAAGTTTTACGGTTTTTGCTAGTACACCCATGGCAAAGAGGAGTGCCAAAAATCGCATTTGATTGCGGAGAACAGTGCACAACATTGAACTTTGGCAGTACGGTATTTGAAATTCAAGTGTTTAAAATACAGTACTAGTTTTTATGGTATTTAAATACAATCAATAAATTCACACTTTAATATGTAATTAACTACTAAATACAAAATACTAAAAATAATTTGAATACGCATTTCAAATACTGCCAATCCCTGCTGCATATACATAAGCAGCGTGGCTGGGGAAAAGAAAAAAAAACTAAAAAAGGTGTATATATATATATATATATATATATATATATATATATATATAAAAATATATTCTGAAAATTACTGATTTAACGGTTTCTGACGTCCGCCACCTCGAGTAATGCGGTCCCGAGAAATTTATTTTTTTACCTGGAATACACTAATTGTAGGAATTTTGTCACTCTTACGTGAAACACCATATATGTATATATACAGTGATGTCTGATTAATATGGACGCCTCCGTTACCCCGAAATATCGTCCATAATGTGAGTTGTCCATATTAACGAGAAACAAATTCATGTGTTTTTCCAGTTTGTCCTCGAAAATGGTGTCCATATAGCGGAAAATGGTGTCCATATATTTATGGACCATTTTCGTATTGCCAAAGCAGGCGGTTCCTTTGTTATAAACATACCGAAGTTCCTAAAGTTCCTTTCGTCAACGCCGTCACAGAGACAGTTTGTGCCATGATGCTTTATAGGAAAGCTAAAATAAACAACGATGTAGCCTACCAAGGATGCCCTCTCGCAGTTGTTACATTAATTGGAGATGACCAGTGACCGTGTACGAAAGCATGAAAGGAATGCTGAACCGAAATTTGTATTTCGCAAAATAAGGCCGCAGAAGTCTTGAACGGGACGCTACGAACTCCAAAACATCACTCATACATCGATATCTCAAACGAGGGGGCGCATTTTTGAAAAAGAAGTGCGCGATCAAGCGAGGGCTACGACGTCACGATTCTTTTCGAACAGTAGAGAAGGAGGGGAAGCGGCCTCGCTTCTCTCCTCCTCGCTTCGGTTCACCTGCTCGAGGGGACGTAGCGAGGCGGAGAAGGAATGAGAATCGTGACGTGACTTGTCTCGTCGGCCTCGTCGGCCGTGTTCAATCGCGCACTTCTTTTCCGAAAATACGGCCCTCCGCTAGAGGTGTCGCTGTATGAGTGGTATTTTTAAGCATTGCAGCGTCCTGCCTATAGTTCCAGCCTTGTTTTGTGAGCTCCAACTTTCGGTTAAGTATCCCTTTAAGGAATTGTCACCTCAGTTGAGCTCACCACCGCCATTGCGAAGAGCATCGCGAGTGCTCAGATCGAATGCAATACCGATGTTTTCTATCGACAGCTATCGGTTCGGTTGTTCAAGTAGCTCCTCGATGATTCTTATCAACGATTATCGGTTGCTCGAGTCTTTCATCCATGTCTATCGATTGTTCGAGTGTCTTAATTGTGGTCCGACAGTCGAACGAGTGGCAGCGGTGAAGAGTAAAACAGTGCAATATTTCGCTCTAGCATGAAACAGACCTACATTTGGATGCGTATAATTGTATTCTACGGCTCTACTTTTTCTCTCTTTTTTTTCATTTAATTCTGTGTTAAAGCAGGCTCCAAACAGAGATTGTGTTCTTGAGCTTCCATGTCGTCTACATAACCCTCCGATGCATGAGTTTTTTTTTTAATTTTTGCATGAAATTACGTAGGAGTGCTTCCTAGTATAAAACATAATTATAAAAAAGTAATAATAATGTTCATGCAATTTTTAACTCAAGAACGAATAAATACTTATTATATCTGATACACGATGCATTGGTGCCTCATCGGATGCGGATGCCGCGAAAACAGTTTTTGTCTTTATTCGAGCATAGCGCAACAGCAAACATCTCACAGTTCTCAAACATCAGGGCTGCGCAGACTAGAGGTTAGGAGCGGTGCCTGGAAGTTGGGCTTTCCCCGAAAAGTTTGTCTTGTGTCAACAAAGCGTACATCTTCTACTTAAAACGTTTTATTTAATTATTTATTTATTTATAATTATTATTTACATGAAATTGAAATGAGCCGCCGAGTCGGCTTGAACTGTGGTCATCTGAAACGGCGGCGTGGGGACAAAGAGGACAGAAAGAAAGATAGTGAGGAAAGTTATATATACGAGGGAAGGCTCGCTGCCCGCACGAAGGCAATCAGCGAGTCGAAAATGTGTTTCCTGTGTTCAGGTGCTCTGTGTGGTGTGTGGGCATGTCCAGTCTGTGTAAGTCGTGGGGCGGTATCTCAGCGGGATTGAACTGAGGTGTATGTATGGTCTTAGGTCTGGAGTGCGTAGGGCAGTCCCATATGATGTAATGGTACGTCACCGGTACTCTGCATGCACTGGGGCAGAGCGGGCTAGGGCCCACATCATCCGGGGAAGTAGGGCGGTGAACTCTGGCCGTCCACACTGTGCATCTGAGCGCCGGAAAGCCGAATGGCTCCATCTGGAGGAGTATTTTTGAGACACGCGCGGCACGAAATATCTATAGGATCTGATACAGCATGCATTCGCGACCGCGTGGTCTTTCTGCATTGATTTCTTGGAAGGCGCTTTTTACAGGAGTGTATCATCAGATACACCATGCATTGTAGGGACAAGTAGCGTGGATGCCTCGTCATCATGTGCTGCCTGGGTTTCAAGAGTGTGCTCGCATTATTTCTAATAAGAGACAGTAAAAAATAACAAAATCACGCTTCCACCCAATATACCATGCGCAAAGCCGGAGCGCTCCTAACGGCTCAGGCGCATTCTGGGAAAAGGCTGTCAACGAAGAGCCGAGCTGCGGTTTCCTTCATCGGGCCGCGGCCAGCCGCGGACACCGCGGACATGCACCTCGCCGTATAGTCGTTGTGGACAAAACCACGCTGTTACGGGACGCGGAATTTTGGCGCGACTTTATCGGGCGATAAACCATTCAAGGCCAAAAACAGCCAGTGGACAAATAAATCTTGACGCTGAAAGCGAAAGTGAAAGAAGGTGACTTAAGAGTAACAGATGGAACACAACACGACAACATCGTGAAAGCTCGTTGCTAATCGTGGTGCTAGTTCTCCTCGAAGCCTGTCGAAGTCGAAAACAAACACGCAAAACAAACGTTTTGCGTTGAGCAGCGTACGCCCATGCATCGGCGTTGAGTTTTAGCTTCGTTGTAACGACGTGGTTTGCTTTAGCCTTGAGTCATTTACCGTCCGATAACGCCGCGAGGAGAAAAGTATACATACTGCATCTACGTCCTCGCGTGGATCAATCCACAAAGTCTACTGCGAGGAAAAGGTTCTCGGTGTCCGCGGCTGGCTGCGGCACGACGAAGGCAACCGAAACTCAGCTCTTCGTTGAGAGTCGTTTCACACACATCTCTGCTCCTGTGTAAAAGAGTCGCCACAAAAATTCTCTTGCTTTTGCGCTATTTCTTTTTTCTTTATTAATGTTGGTGGTTTTTGTGTGTGTGTGTGTTTTCTTTAAGCTTTTAGCGACACCCCAAACTAGTAACGTCATTCATGTGATAACGACGCTCCATTTCTTGGCAGCCCGCGAACATGGTACACGCTCTGTTGTCGCGAGGAGAGCTGGGCCGTTACGACAGGTTCGAACGAACATAGAGAAAGAGGGGTGGGGAAGAGACTGGCAGGACGGGGAGGGCTGAGCGCGAAGCTGACAGACGGGCTGCTTTCCGTGCGGAAATCGGCGGCACCTTTAAATATTCACGAGCTTCGTGGCGTGGGCCGCCAGAGGTGGCATTTGTTGCGCCGGCGGCGCCTTTGTCGGCGCATCGACGGCCAGCACGCGATTCGCTCGTACGTCCACGGCAAGGCCTCCGCACGGCGCTGCAGCCAAATGCTGGCGCGCTGCGAGTCGCTGCATGGAGTCTGCAACCGCGTTTAAGCGCCTCCAATTCCTTCTCCCGTTCTCATCGTATAGATTCGGAATAGGGTGATGGATAGACCAGGACCACAAAAACTTGACTCCCATTGTGTGCACGACATGCCTCCGATAGCAGAGAGTGTGGTTCACAATGTGAAGCGTACCTAACCTCTGGCAGACATAGCTGAGAACGTGCCAACTGCGACCTTACAGAACGCTTCCGCAACTAAGAACTGCACGCCATTATAAGACAGGCGTTCTCTGAAGAAGCTAGCTATGAGCATGCTCTGAGAAGAACGAGCTCAGGTAGTCCCCATTCCGCTCTTTACAACCAATAGACCGATCTTACCAAGCGTTCGGCGCAACGTTACTAAAACACTCAATTGGGACCCTCATCCTTGAAACCCGGACCGCTCGCGTCCACCGAGACAAAACTAAACACGATAACAGCGCCACCCTTTAGCGACGAGTCAAAACATGAAAGTTAATTTATATTGGCACTGCGGAATGGCACTGCAAGATGGCGCCACCGGGCCTTGCGCGATTCGACCTGAACCGATACCTGCAGACCCGCAGTTCCGGGAGTGGCCGCTACGGGAGAAATGGCGGCGTTGCGATCGTCTTTAGTTCGGTTCTCGAGTACGGATCGAAGCCACTTCTTCAAAGCGGCTCTATGCCAGTTTCCCAACTGAGTTATTCTAGTAACGTTTGTTTGGACGGCGCCACAACTCTATTAGTCCCAAAAAGTTTGCATGGCGCCCCCTTACGGCGAACCAGGGTGACGTCACGCCGAGGACAGAATTTTCCCTCGAGTCGCCCTGCTCGCCTTGTGGAGGCTGTGACGACGTTAGCTGTCAGCGCGCCCGTTTCTATTTACTTTTTTTTTTGTGCGTTTTTCGTAGGAAGTGTGAATTTTCATATGTGGTTTTATTGAGGTATGGCATGTAGCTGCAGGCGAAATCTTCAACCAATCTTTCAGGCATGGTTGACAGAGCAGGCAGCGCATGAATCACAGCTGGTATATGAAAATGAACGAAATGTGGCCACACTCGCAGGAGCATCACGATAGATTTACATCTCACACTATCAATGCTGCTGATGTTCTGAATGAGTTGACAAGTTATGCACACTGTTTTGTGTTTTTTTTCTTTGTATTGTATCTCTGCTTTCAAACAAAAACGCCGAAGCAGAAAAGCGGCGTGCTGCTACGAGCGACGTGCTAAATATATAGTCTGGGCCATGGAAAGAAAGTCACAAGTGAGACAGCCTAAGTACAAGGGCAAAATAAAGAAAGAAGGAACACAGGCATAGAGTGCCAGTTATTTATTTATATCTGTTTACATTGCTCGCATTTGACCTTTGCTGGATTCGAAGAGTATTTGAATGAACTCCACTGGTGGTATACCTGTGGACTCGTTTATAATATTCCTCAAGTAATGTACGACAAACGTAAGTGAAAGTGTCTAGCCCGTTATTAGGCCCTTCTCGACAATTTCCGTTTTACAGGCTCTAAAATTAAGATATGAGTTAAATCAAATTGTCCTGAAGCTAAAATACCAGAAGCTTTTCTCACGCAAACTGTCAACCTCCACAGGTTCCACATTTTCTGCTACTAGTGCAGCATCTTCCACTGGACAGTCGTTCGAATGCTTGCTGTTCCTCCTGTCTTCCTCTGTTGTCAGAGAGTCTAGCTGTAGGAGTTTGGAGGCCGAGGAAGTTTTTTGGGGAGCCTGCAGCACTGCTTCTTTGCCTGGAAATGACAATTCAAGCTAAACGGTGCATTTTCCGAATACACAAGGCTGGAATAAAGAAAGAATCTCAGGAAAAACTATAAACACTCCAATTTACGGTACTATATTCCTGTGCATATTTTGGGCAGTTCAATACAACATCTCATGCAGGCAACTGGGGGCAATTCGGCCGTTTTTTCCTGCTATCATACAAACACATTTCCAGCAATTCTGCGTGTTCTAAAAAAGAAAACATGACTGCATACGTGTACAACTATATAAATAATTCACGAAGAAGCTACATTTATGTAAACGCTTGTTCCACGACCATTTCAAAGGCCTTCAGACCCAGGGCTTTTAAAGCATATGCAAACCAGCGCATGCAGAGTGGCACGCGCAGAGTCGGGGACGCGAGCTAATTTGCCGACCGCCCAAAAGCCTTTGATATAAATGCCATTTGAAATGCCCACAAAGCGGGGTGTAATATTCTCCTAACTCATGAACATGCAAGGAACAGAATTTCAGCGTCTGAAACACTTACGCCGCCGCTTCACCGACTCCTCGCACGATCGCCTTGTGTCGTGTGGACGGACGAGGAGGTTCATCGGCGGAATTGCCTCCGCCGATAGCTTTCGGTGCTTGTAACCTACTTAAGAAGGTAAAAGTGACAAACACGCTTAGACAAGGTATGGAAGCACGTCGGTATCGGTCTTATTCAGCGTCTTGTACACCGGGTAAACGAAGTCCCGCTCCTCGAAGTGCTTGCGGCACACAACGGCCGACGTTGACGGTGCCTTTCCCATCCCTAGTTTGATTGTCCATGGTTTCTTTAACCTCGACGTCTTCGGGTGGTGAAAGCTGATACCGGCTTCTTTTCGGGATTTTGCATTGCGGCACTGAACAGTAGGTCAGCATGGTCGCAAACCAGGAAACCGGGGCAGGGAAGCAAGCCGGATGCGAGATCGCGAAGCGGAGTCCTTCCCCTGATGTCACGGTACACCTCACCCAATCAGGGCGCGGCGACCGCAGCGACGCTTGTGTTCGCTCTCGGGGCTAATTTTTCGTTTCAAGTCCAGACGCAGCCGGCCACCCCTCCCCCCCCCCCCCCCCTACGCCACTGTTTATAATTACAAACCTGCAGGGCGTCATCGAAAACCGCTTTGTCAGTCAATTCTAGAAAGATAGACGTGGTAAGCACGGGGGTACGCTGAAGTTTCCACCGGTGCGACAGGCGCAACGGTGGGGTTCGAAAAGACGGATAACAATCTTTTCGTCCAAGTTTCTAGACAGCCAGCGCTACGCCTGTTGGACGAGTGGAAACCGAGTGGAAAAATTAGCGTCCTCTCGCTCTTACCACGTGCTTCAAAGGTTTCTAAAATTAACTGGTTTGGAGGCTTTCAATGACGCTCTGCAACCTTCTAATTCGAACTATATGTTTCTTTTCAAAAACAAAGACGGTAATTAACGAATTTTAGGTAATAATCTGACTTAATATGAGAATTAGCCCCCTATATTATGTCTCCCTGGCAGTATAACTCACGTGCAGAAAACGGATTAGTTTACCTATTAGGGCTTTTTTAATTTTATTTCAATAAATCTGTCCGAATGGAAGTTAAACACCCTGTGTATATCTACATAAAATGAAGAGAAAACAATAACACTAGACGCACATGAGCCATAAATAGGATTCTTTGTTCACGTTTCCTAGCGCGTGACCATGAACTCGATTCAAGGTCAGCGTGCACAATGCGAAACTGGAAGGAGTCGCGTGGCCGTAGTGCAGAGTATCAAACATCAGAATCGGCTAATTTTATTAGGCACTGCGATAGGTAGGGCATCACAGCTGAAATCACTCATATAGTCCGACTCCGCTGCCGTTACCCCCGGAAATCCGCAGACCCTTCCAGCAGTTCCTGATGGCAAGTCTCTAGAGCGCTGAAATTTCGTCGTCATCTGCAAGAGGGGGACCGACGCAAGGCGCTGGTTGGGCACGAGTGCTGCGTCACTGTTCGGCCGGGACTCGTGTCCAATTAGAACACGAACGCCATCCGAACGCGGACGGAGCCCTAGCGTTCAATCCGCACGCCTGCGGACAGTCCAGCGCTATACGGCCTTCAGCCTATAGCTGGCGTTGCCCCTTGCGGGCCTTCCCCCACCCGTGCATACGCACGACGAAGCCGCCGCTGTTTTCCCCGGAGACAACCTACGGGGCAACGTTGCAACAGCGACGTTTCGAAGTGCCGGCGTTGCCACTTTTAACCCGTACGGCGCAAACGAAGCAATCACAGGCAGAAGAGCCGCTCACGACGCGCTCCCTTCGTACAACCATGGCAAGCAGGCTCGCGTTCCCCGCGGCGTCCCTCTTCTCCTTTTCCACCTTCCGTGAAAAGCAAGAGAGGCGAGCAGCCTCCCTCCTTCAGACAGTATCAGAGTGTGCGCATTCCGAGATCGATTCATTCTCAAGCGCCGACTCGCGCGGGGCTGCTGCAGCCGCGGTGGTGGCGAGCGGAGGGTGGGGGGACGACTGAGAATATATCGGCCTGCCTGCCCCCGCGAGTAGCGGCACCCAGTCTACCCGCAACGAAGATAAATCAAGCAGCCTGTCCCCGCGGCGATGGCGTCTTTCTGTGCAGCAGGAGGGAGGGAACAACCCCATGTGAGCAACCGACAACGGGGCAAGAAGATACTTCATTTCATGTTACGATGAACCGTAATGGACGCCACGAGTCATCCCAGCCAATCCAGCGCCGTGAGCGTCTCACGTAGATCTGTATCACGTAAAGAAAAGTCACGTGACACTCTCGCAGCATGGGATTGGCTTCGATGACTCGAGGCGTCTTCTGCGGTCCATGGTAAGGTGGAAGGAAGTTTAGACACTGGAAAAGAGAATGGGGAGAGACTGTCGGCCATCTTTGTTACGCACCCCGCTGATGCGCGTGTCGATGGGCAGGCCCGGTATCGCGGAGGGGCATCTACAGCTCCGCAACGATACGAGGTGGAGGGTTCGTTTTCCATGAATTGTTCCCCCCCCACCAACGATTGTGACGACGCATGCCGCGCTGCCGAAGAGTCAGTCGCCCGGAGTCGAGGATCGAGACGGCCGTGCGTCGGTGGAGTTCGGACTCTAGTATATGGGAGTACGCTCACGGCAAACGGCCTCGCCGGGCTCCGTGTTCAAACCCGGGATCTGATAAGAGGGTATACGGAGGGTGGTTGTCACAAAGGGCCGGTCCCGACTCGGCTCCGACCGCCGGCAGCCGTCGACGCGGGGCCCCCGGCTGTTGCCGGCACCGGACCTATAGATGGACAGATAGAGTTCGGGGAGAGCCGGCCGCTTCCCGGATGGACGCTGGAACGGCCAGATTGATCGTGTGTCGCTCGCTGCGCGACAAGAACACAAAGTAAAGGTCGTGAAATGTGCGCGGTGGACAAGGGCGACGAATGAACACGTCATCGTGGTGTGGCTAGGACCAGGGTGATCGAGGACGATTCCACCTGCGCCAACTGTTTCTGCTTGGATAGGCGAAGCATATCTCTGCGGTCGGCGCAGGATGTGCCATATATAGTATGCTATGGCTATTCTCGTGTCCGAACTTGGGCGATGACAATGAAGTGCATAAATTGACGCGGTAATGCAACTTCATTTTTTTTCTTCTTCTCAGCTGGTCATACTATAAAAGAGTACGATATCGTACACTCATTCTATACGTCTCGAGACCCTCGGCTCGCCAACTTCGAAAAGCGTCCGCGTTGTCCATACATTGTAGCCCAGCCTACGGGAGCACGCTGGCCTTGCGTCAGTTTTCCACTGTATAACGAAATCATTCAGTGCATGGTCATCAAGGATACATATGAAGCCATAGAGTCGGGGACCTATAACATGTCCTTGTAGTTATAGAAAGAAGTGAACATCAACGATTAAATGTCGAATCGAGTTTTGGGTTAAGGTAAGACAGGTAACGAGTAGTGACATTTTTCCGCTCATGAAAACCGATCGAATTTTTCAGTGTGTATTTCTGGAGACTCTACTGTGAACTGTGCCCGTAAAATGTACGTCCCTTTTGCTTGCACGCTGCTTGACAGCATTCGAGCAAAGGGGACCTTGATTTCATAGGGCTTTAGCGCTTACTGACTCTTACTGCTGGCTCTTTCACCATTTTTTGCTGTTTCTTTTATTTATTTTTTTCATTAACGTACATATTTTATTGGTATTTCAGTAGAACTGGGTACTGAGGAAAAGGTGTGGTGCCCGGTACTTGCCGTGTCCCATGTCTCTAAAAAAGCCAAATTCGGAGTAGCGTTTTTTTTTCCTTCATTTTTTTCTCCTGAGGTTTAGTTATACGTCATCGGCTTCTTATTTCGACGACGACGCTTTCACCGTTTATGAATTACTTCTTCCACTGTCCTTTTAATGCGTTAGCATTAGAACGCTCGTTTTCACGAAAGCACACCGGTGTCAGTCCGTGTGTCAGCGCCATGCATGACATCGCGAGGAGAGTGGGGTGGCGAGGAGGTATCGTTTCGGCGGCGGGGAGAGCAGGAGAGGATGACGCGTGCTGGCGTCAGGGCTTCGGACCAATACGAGCGTCGCACAGCTGGCGCGGAGTCAGAGACGAGCAGGTGCTGCTTTGGAATACGGCCCAGCTCAGTTGCCGCTCCGGCGATGGATGTGGTTCTTTCCACGAGTTATATGACTGACCGTATCCAAAAGCGACGACGGAAGAAAGCCGAGGCCACGCGTTCATTGAATTGAGTCCGATGGATTCCATTTATCGTCGAACCAATTTTTTTTCCTTTCCACTTTTATCTAAAATATTTTCTTGTTTTTATTTATTTTGCTCCGAAATTCTTTACGTATATAGGCCGTATGCCAAATTCTTGCTGGCTATCCTCATCATGCCATTCGGAGCGGCCATATTGAGGTGCTTTTCACATCTTGCAGCTGTGGACCACCGTGCTGTGGACGAGACACGCATCTGCATTTAACTCGGTTTCTATAATATTAGGACAATGTATTTGTGCGCTCACTGGTTTGATGTTTAGTTTTGGTTAAAAAAGGAAAAAAGGACGGCCTTGAAATTCTGGAAAAGGAATTGTCAGCAACGAAGTCGCGAGACTCGTCACTCAATCAGTGAACTGGGCCGTCCAGGTCAGTGAACGGTCTTTATCCAAGACATTGTGTGAAGGGTTCGTACTTTACTTGCAGCACGCGATCATGTTTTTTATCAATAACTTCCACTTTACCTGGACCAGTGTCCCGCGGGCAAAACTATTGGTACAGGAATATCCCAATATGATGGAAATTTGATAATCGATCATAAATACAGTATAGATGGCGCTTTTCTTTTTGCATGGGGTTTATACACATGGAAATTGCAAATCCGCAATTTTACAGCACTCGTACCCTCTTGTCTCCCCAGTACAACGTCGACTCAACAAGCGAAAGCGGCATCGACGCGAGAAAACCGCTTTAGTTCAAACCACCGAATAAAAAAAATATCCATCGTGATCGCGTGCACACAAAACAGCCACCACGCGGGGACTCGCGCGTTCCCTTAATAGGTGCTCGTCCGTTTCACCAAGCACACGAGGCAAAACGAATCCAGACAACACACGCGATTAAACCCACACGCACGCACGCACACACAAGCACGCTCGAACGAAAGCCAGAACAATCGAAAGCAGCGTGGCAGAAACGCGGGCGAGGGAGGGAAGAAGGCAGCCCGGGGAAGAGAGAGAGAGAGAGAAGCCTTTGACAGGAGAGCGCGTGAGGTCCATTTTTAATGCGCTACCGAGCCAGGAATGTTTCCCGATGATCGATACCTTCGGCGGCAACGTGTACTATACGTCCGACAGGGCTCCGCTGCTGCACTGGCGTGCTGTGGCGCTCGGCTCGAGCGAGGAGCGGTCAGCTTCCCGCGCTCTCCTGGATACTCTATTCAGCGTGTGCTGGTCGCTGTTCTCGCCTCAGCAACGAGTTTCTCGTGGTGCCCTTGGCCACCACGCGAAGCTGCGTGCGTGCACAAGACGCCTGCTGCTGTTGCCGCCGCCGCCGCATTTGAGAGAACAGGGTCTTACGCTCCATTCAACCCTAAGCTGACACTGCGGTGAAAGCTGCTGCGTGCTCGATGAACCACTTGTAGGGCTATCTCTCGCCACGTGATCACGCACCCACTAGTAGCACGCGGAGAGAGCGAAGGTCAGGTGATAAAGGAAAGCGGTTGATTGGCCCTGCGAGTGCGTAGCTCCCACTGCACTGTCAGATTAGGGGTGAACGGAGTAGCATAGGCGAGCGGGAACTGCGCCAAAGCCAGATGGATAATCCGCCTCGCGCGTCGGTTATCTGTCTGCGCCGTCGCGCGGGACATGCATTTCGTATAGATCGTCGCCCATTTCCGATCGTTTCTATTACTCCGGTTCGCGCTGGGAGCTTGTTTCGGGGCGGTCAGCGGGGTTTGACGAAGTCTCGTGCAAGCAGCCGTAATATTTATGTATGTGTCGTTTGTTTCTTGTTGCACGAAGGTCACCCGGTCGAGGGTGTCCATGTATCAAGCGCTATTCCCACAATACAATTTGACTCCCTTCCGCCAAGTGAGGGCTACAATTGTTTTCTAGGGTCCCTAACTAATATGGATTATATCCTTATCCTTTAGAAATTACTTAGATTATTTTAACTGACCCTAGTGAAACATTGAATGTATAGTACGTGTTGCTTATGATGCTGTGTTTGGGTACAGTTAATGGCCAATGCATAAATGCACGCGGTTTTACATCTCGAGACGGACAAATTTCAACGTAAATTCTCAACGAAGACAGAAATATTATTGTTTACGTGCAAGCCACCGCCAAAAAGTGATATATTGCGAGCGTAACAGTTAGAAAAACGTACGAGATTGGCAGATTTGAGCGGGAACGCTCCGATTTATTTAAATGTCTCATGTACTTTACAGCCTATCAAAAACGCAAAATATGCTGAATGTGCTTCAGCTTTTCTCTTCTGAAACTGTAGGCACCCAAGAAGCGGCGCCCTTCACAACCGTCGTTATTGACTTTCTTAAAAATAAACAATTGGCTGAAATCGCCTATAAATCGACCTTTTCTCAGGGGGAACATCCCGGGTGGCTTGTTGAACGGAAAAACGCTAAGATTCAGTGCCGTAGCCAGGGAAGGAGTAGGGAGCCTTTCTAGAATCTTAGCACGCCCCCTCCCCCGGGCCGTGCCCGTGTGGGCTACATAATGGCAATAATAAATATTTTTAAGGACATACTGTAAACGACTTAATTTTCGCGGGCTCAAATTTTCGCGAATCGGGCCAAAGCTGAAAATTTTAAATTATTCGCAGGTTCTAATTTTCGCGAATCGAGTGTAGCTTCCGTAGCCTTCACATAGTGCTCAAATTGTTCGCGGGACGTATTTTTCGCGAATTGTAGGCGATTCGCGAAATTCTCGAAATTTAGGTCCTCGCGGAAATTTAGACGTTGACATATATGAACAATGACAACCTGGTAGAGATGGAGTATACACGAACTCATCTCTGTTGCGTCACGGCGCGGTGGTGGCGCGTCGGGCGCACTTCCGGTCTGGGGCTGTGGGCGGAAGTCCCCATGTGAGACGTGTATTCCTGCATTGTTTTGAAAGGAACCAGACAAAAACCTGCATTTTCCTCAAAACGCCGTGACTGGGGCTGTACCAAAAGAGTCGAGAAAGGTTTGAAGATCAGTTTGCATGTGCTCGGTTCGTCCGAGAACGTGGATATGTGTCGTGAAAATGGAAAATCAGACGCCGTCGGACCATGATTGCTTGGGCGGGAAGCACTTTGGGTTGAATTCACGGATACTTGTGGTCATCAGATTTATTTCTTTTGTTCCAACATGAACGCCGGAAAACCGTCAAGTTGTACAGACCACCTGCAGACTACGTTCAGTGCGCCTTCGAGCTCGAACGGCCGCCTGATCGTTCGAACTGTCGTCTGCTCTTTCAAACGCTTCTGCTTGTCGTCTGCTCTTTTCGTCCACACCGGCCCTAGACCAAATGTTGGCACGGTACTTGCGATAAGAAGTAAGTGCAGACCTCAAAAGACTTAAGTTTGAAGGTTGGTAAGCAGGCTCGATGTAAACAGTGGATACAAGGAAGGAGACTTGTAATGCCTGCTTCCCCTGGTCCGATTCTGCTTGCAATTTTCAGTATCAATGTCGACCATCTCAGCTACCGTTCACGCTTTTGCAGCCCGAGCGATGTCGCGACCAAAGATTGCGAGCGAAATCTCATCACGCGAAGCAGGCTTTAGCGTCCATTCTGCGGCGTCCACGCGGAAGGAATCGCCGCATGTCACGTTATTCACGCGAAGTTTTGCGGGGTAACGAGCCTCGGTAATTTCGCTGAGGCCGCTCAAGTAGTCACACATTGCCAGGAAGACGTAGAATCAACAATTTGAACGCGAAAAAGGGCAGAGGGACTAGCACCGACGCCGACAACATCGCATTTCAATGGTGTGTTTAAGGGGCGCTCCGGTTTGTTTGTAAAAGGCATAGAAAATGCACGGCCGCCGTTACTGTTCTATTTTCAGTATTTTACCACCTCTGACTTTTGAGCTCTGAAAAAAAGTATAAACATAAAACTTCTCGCAAAACTACGTTCGCGTCCTCAATTTCAGGTGTGTACGTTTTGAAGTGATATTTTGCGAGGCGTGCCCATTGTATTGGTCCTTATACTGCATGCCCCACCCTATTCATTATAGACCCTTCCAAAAATCGCTCTCTGTGTGCTGCCATCTTTGTCTAATGGGCTGTGGTACGTGTTCTGATCATGCCCAGTATAGCTCAATGCAGGGGACGTCTCCCAAACCCAACAATCCGGACTTTTTTTTTTTTTTTTTTGCCTGGACGATAAGCATTGGAAACTGCATACGAAAGACACGTTGTTCGCTAAAGACATGATGACTGAATTACCTGCGGACGCGCCTCAAACGCGTTGTAGGCATGTTTTCTTTGTAGATATGTATACTTCGAACATGCCTGCAGAGAGTTGATATATGATCAATGTGACAGGACTCGTCATTCAAGGAAGAAACGCGTCTCCTCAAAAAAAATGTCCCCGAATCGTGTTTTTTTTTGTATGATGTATTTGCAGTATGTTTGCGACTTAAAAGGTGTTGCTCGAAGAGATCTTGGGACCCAGTTTCGTCTCCAAAGCACCCTCGTGACTTTAACCCCCGCTGCGCTAAACGCAGGGTTTCCAGACTCTCGGGGGCTCACGCGGCGGCGCATTCCTCCAATCCACGCGGAGGCGTCCGCGACAATGACGACGCTGCGAACGGGCGGAGCGGAGATTAGCGTTAATCCGCGCGCGGGTGCGCGCTCATCTCGAACGCGATCGTCGTCGCCACTGGTGCATATACAGCTATGGCGCACCGCGTAAGGGCCAAGCGGGTACGGATTAAGCGTTCCCCCTTCCAAATTAAGCGGGTCAAATCCGCCGAGCCCCAATCCTCGGCTCCGGAGAAAACCTCTTTCAGCGTCATGCAGAATTCTTTCGGACGAAAGCTCACTCCTCGCGGCAAGTCTCGGAGAAGAGGCCTCTGCAGTCGGAATCCTTCGCGTACTTCCTCGGGCGCAGCTGACAGCAAGGTGAGAGGTATTCGAGCACGCCGGACCAACGAACCAGCCTTCCTTTCATCACCTGCTCCAGTCTCCCTGCGCGTGGTTATGGGCGGGAGGGGAATCACGAGGCGAAATATAGACGTTATGACTGGTCCAGTGAGTACGTAGCTTGCACCACACTGGCAGCTAAGGAGTGAGCGGAGATGACGCTGTGTATACCGTCTGTAGGCAGGGAGCCCTCTGTTGACTCGCGGATAACCTGCCTAAGTCTCTCGATGGGACGATTGCCGTATTGCTCGGCTTACGGTGGCCGCCTTCCCCGCCCCCTCGCCAAGGTTTAGATTCGTCTTGCCGATTGTCTGCGTCGAGATTGAAAGGGACTGGAATCTTGGTAAGCTCGAGGAGCTTACCCGCTTGTCTTCATTCATACTGAATTTAACGCGTTGTGTAAACGTGACCCTGCGCGCTGTGACGATGGTGTGCGGGCTGGAATTACGGTATAGTCAAATTGAAATCGCCTCTTACACTTCCCAGGTTTTGACTTGCAAGGTCGGTGAGACGGTGGCACTTAAACGTCGCTCTCGTTGCATTCGACATCTTCTGATAATGTCAAAGTTAGCGTTAAATCGTCTTTGTTCTCTCTCTCTCTCTCTCTCAAAGCTGCAGCTGGATCTCCGAGCTACTGTTTAGTCGCGGAGACGTCTATGCATCCGAGAAACTGTGAGAGATTATAGAGACGAGAACGCACTTGAACGTCATAACGCCGAGCACTGGTTGGTATATGATTGAGTGGGTAGACCTAAAGCTAGTTGCCTTTGTCTCCATTGCGCTCGCCGAACGCGTTTGAATACGAAAGTCGTTAGCCTCCTCATAGTCACAAAGCCTGGCAGTTCGACGACGGAGCCATAAAGTGCCCGGTCGCAGATTTGGAGCGCGAGGATCTTGTAGCACAGAGCATCAGAGAGCCATTTCTCGGGGAACCTGGACGTCAGCGCACAGCTTTTACAGCGGCGAGGACCCGAAACACACTTTTTGGCTCAGGATAAGTGTGTTTCGGCGTCTCGCCGCAGCAGGCGCCAGCCACGAGGCTCTTCTCTCATCCGTTGTCTGCCGCTCCACCTTTTCCATTTCGGCGGCCGCTTCTCGTGGCGATCTGCCAGGCTTTGTCCAGTATAGGGGAGGCTATGGAAAGTCGAACCCCGGACGCCGACGTTCTGCGTTCTAACGCGTTCGACGAGTGCAGCGGAGACGGAGACAGCTAGTCTTTAGGTCTACCCACTACTCACTCGCAACCAGACATCGGCATTTTGACGACCCCATGTGACACTTTGACGACTCCTCCTCTCCTCAATTTCTCGGCGCATAGCAAACCGCACAAGTGCTGCACAGGGAGAAATTATTAGCGCGAACACGATATCGGCGCTCTTCCGCAATTTACGTCTAAAATGTACTGGCCGGCAGTAGATTTTTACGCAGCATGAAAACGCAATGCAAGGCGGACCTAATTCGTCAGCGCCAGTATAAGTCACCGTTTTACATGCGCCCGGTCGCTGCTCAGTTTTCATTGCTGTGGACACAACCAACGCAACTTTTTTCGTTTTACTTCAATGGTCATCGCGCTAACCGCCGACAACACGCAATCACAGAAACCGCAAGAGACGAGCAGAAATCACGAAATGACCTGTTTCGGCCAGTTCAGTGTTTTCCCGCTAGGTGTAGTCCGTTTGGCTGGATTCTCGAATACCGGCGATCGCTTCGTGCGTCAAGTGTGGCGCAGTGTATGTATACAGCGCTCTTCAGACATAACGTCCCCACTCGGTTATTCAAATAATAGAGAGTTTTAGTGAGCGTACGCTAGGATTGCAGCGCCTTGCGGGCGCGTGCTCAATTCATGCTCGAAGTGGCGGCACGAGCTCCCGCTAGCAACGCAGTCCTTGCGTGTATACGATCCACTAAAACTGTCTATTGACGTATGTCGCCTGCTATAGAAGCTAAACAGACCGATTTCACCAGCCAGTTTAGTTACGGGCGGTTCCGCAATTCATCGAGGGAACTTCAGTCTTTCTGCACCCTGCGAACTAGTTATGTCGGCGTCACGCGTGCGTGAAACGCTCATGGAGATTGGTCTATTGGTCACTGCAGCAGCTGGAATGTCTTTCCCGAGCAGGTTTGTGATCGGAAAGTCAAAACCTCATTACGTAGTTTGACCGGTGGCCAAAGGAATATCACAAAAGTGCCAAAAAATTAACCATTTCGTGGTGGCGTTACGTTTGGGGAGCACCGTACATTCGCGTAAACAATGCATGCTTAAGTGCGCGTGTACCGGGCGACAAAACCACCTCCGTTTCTTCAATAACTGAGAGATCCCTCCATCGACGCCGCACCACACAGACAGATTTGTGGTCGCTCTCCCGAACAAACAATCTCCAGAACACTTCCTGCCTCGTACGGGCGGCGTCCCCGCGGTATGCCGCGCACACAATTTTCGCCGCGTGTGAAAGCGTGACGCTCGAGTCGAGACGCACGTCCACAACCGCGCACTTGCCTTCTAGTCGAAGAAGACGCTCGTCCGTATGCCGCAACGGGCCGCATACCCTCTCGTTCATACGTCGCACGGGTCGACCTCTCCAACCCCCGCGAGGGTCCGCCACACTGAGTCCCCCTCGTCCGCGCGAGCTGCGTGCGCCGGTCGTGGCGTGTGCCTGACTGCGGTGGGGCCCCCCGCGGCGACGGGGGACCGCTTGACGGGCCCGCTGACACGCCGCGACCCGGGGGAACCTCGGAGCAAGGGGACCCGCGGGGGGCAGCAGAATAGTCGGCCCTCATTCAAAGCGCAGTCATTCATGCGCCGCCGCAGCGTCCGCCACCGAGGACGGGTGGCCCGCCATGGGCGCCGAGGGCGGGTACTCGTCGTCGGCCCCTCGACCGCGTGTGTCGAACGTCAATATGGATGGGCGCGGTGATCCCTACGGGTAATGCTGCGGTAATAATTGCTAGCTAACTCAGGGTTCCTTGTTGTCGCCTAAAATGTTCAACACGATACCACTTTGCAATTGACCCTGCGCGCCTCCTATTGCTGGTGGTGAGCGGAGGAAGTTACCGACGTGCGATGTGTACGTTGTCTGTTTTGTTTTCTCTTGCATTCTTTACTCGGCATTGGTATTTATTTTCGTGCAGCCTTCGTGTGAATTCAAGTGGTTACATTGGCTTCCGTGTTATCAGTTGTGAATAATTTAGTTTATTGGTCGTAGAGCTACAAATAAGTGTCCGGGTCGAACGCCCCTGAGGATCTTGTCAGGGACATATCTTGTATAAAAATACACCTCTCACAAGTCGCAGTCTCTGTCAGACACGACTGATGTGATGTGACCCATAGGTAACTGATATAAGTACATATTCCCTCCGTTCCCGCCATTGGACTCTTTTGACTGAACACACCCCCTTCGAAAGTCGCATGTGCCGATTATTAGAAGGTCGGAACCACGGCACAATGGCGCTATGGCGGAACAACTGACATCGCGGATCGCGCAAGTCATTCCATAAGATAGCGAACGTCGGATCGCGGCCAACGCTAGGAGCCGACGAGTCAATCGAACAGCAACAGAGGTGCAACGACACTGCGCTCATCCCCTTTTTCTGTAAGCGCGTTCTTGCCTTTTAATCCTAACCAAACGCATAAAGCGTGCCGTGATATTGCGGTTTTACTCCGCCATTGAGCAGGGATTCCACGGCTTCCAACAGAGGGCAATCATTTCTAAAAGGGTCTATTGTTGAAATGCATATACAGTTGCGTAGGGTGGCTATTCTGAATTAATCTACCGACCTAAGGGGGCTGGACAAACGCTAAGAGCGTTATCCGCTCCCGTTCCTAGGTTGTTTTCACAGTAAAATCACTCGCGCAACACGGCAAGTTTTCAATTGCTTTGGTCGTTTCGTCCAAGATTTAGGAACATAGCAAAGGGCTGTGGCTGATTCCGCGGGATAATCTCGTTGGGAAATCAGCTTTCTACAGAAAGAAATGGCATCAAAAGCTTCGAAGGCAGTTTGCTTTCTGTGCAGTGGCAGTTGTGCGAATCAAAAACAGATCAAAACAGGTTAGGTGATACAAAGCTAGGCATATATGGCGGACGCAACTGAAGTCAAAAGTCACACATTTTCAGCGTCTCTAGATAACATCAAATGCGACGGGCGTTTCCGCTACCACTCACAGCATGCCGCGGACTCATTAGCGAGAGACGCCAGATTTCTTCTGTAGTTTTCTTTTATTCCTCTCGGTCTCAGGCGTACAATAGCCACATGCCCGTCTCTGCTGGTTCTTTCTTTTGTCCAAGCAGAAGGCCACGCAGACGCGTGTGCATGCACACTGTCGCCGCCGCCATACATTCCGAGCGCCGCTACATGCGTCCGTTGCGAGCGCGTGCGGCAGCAGCAGCCACCCCGCGGGCCAGATTCCATTCAGCGTCGTTACCTTCCCCTCAATGCACCCCCGAGAGTACAGGGAGGGGGTGCACAGCGGAAAATTTGGGCGGGCAGCGGCTTCAAAGAATCTGCGGATGAAATTTAAATTACCTTTCTCGCCTTCGTGTCTTGTGTGTGCTGGTGGGGCGCGTGTGTAGTGTGTTAGTGTGAGTGAACGTATTCTCGTGCACATGTACCGAGTGCTGCGTTCGGAAGCTCTTGGCTGCCATTGTAGCACGGGGACACAATGTCGCCGCTCGACCGACGATTCAAAAGGCGACAGAAACACGCGCTCTCTCCAGGTGACGGTCTCTCGCTCTCTTACTTTCGATTTACTTACGTGTAGTTATTTTTACGCATAGTTTATACACGGAGCTCTGCTTTGATCTCGTAAAATGAAGCTTATGCAATGTCGCGGTTGAAGGATAATGGGAGCAGGTTTTTGCCTATCTGACAATCTACACTTCCGCTGTTGCCTTCTGACTTGGGTACTGCCGTTTGTGTGATGAACCGTACATCAGTTCCGCGTGATATAATGTTTGGCAATGCCTCACTCTATTTCATGTTTGTTTATTTTTTTCGAGCGACAAAAACAAATTTCGAAGCAAACGCGTTTTTTTCTTCTTTTACCATGCTTTTGTTAATATAGTGATAAAATTTTCTCCCATGAAGACTAAACTGAGTACTTTGAAGATGTTCTTGCACATCTGTAACGCGCTCACTGCATAAATATAAAATTACGAATTAAAAAAAGAGAGTAAGGTGCAACATTACGTGACGAGCTTCATCATGTCCGTTATTTTTATGCTATGCTCCTATTATTTGCATACGTTTTATGTGAAATTCCTTAAGAATAATAAACGCTCATATTTTTTATATGTGGCAAAAGTAACAGACCCGCAGGACCTAAAAACAAAAATAGAAAACGACCGAACTTTAATTTTTGTTTAAGGTGTACCGCAGCCGAGTCTTCCCAGTTTTAAAAGAATACCGCATTACGCGTTCAAGTTTGTACACAATTTCGTGACGTTTCAGACAGATTACATCAGGGCCGGCTCGCTAGAAAATAGCGTCACAGCCGGGACTAAGGGGGGGGAAAGAACGTTCTGCCAAAGCCAGCGCACGAGCGGAGCGGGGCTCAAAACGTGTCTCAAGACGCTCGCCCCCAGCCTTAGCAGTGCTTTCTTTCACCCAGTCCCAGCTGAGACGCTGCTCTATATAGCAAGCTGGCCCAGAACTCTGTTACACCTCCGCCGGGTTCGGGCCAGTCTTTATACACGTTACTAAAAAGTATTCGCTTACAATGACAATTACTCTCGCTTAAAAAGTATTTGATTACTCGATTACTCGAGACAAAAAGTAATTGGTCGTGAGTTTGAAAAAAGTAACAGTTCTTCTCCGATTACTTCAGATTTTGAAAAAGACAGAGCTCTCTGCCGCGGTTTGATAACGGTACTTTTGTACTTTCCACTATTGTATTTGGGATCCCCGAATTACAAACTACTCACCTTTTAATTCACCAATTTTGGTAAACTATTCTACTGTCGGAGATTCGGTTCGAAGATTCCTTGGTAAGAAAACCTGTACGAGCAAAGGGCGCCACTAAAAACGAGAGGAAAAAAAAAGTAACGGCTGCGAGTAATTTAGTACTTCCAAAAGTAATCAAATTACCGTTGTGATTACTTCCTAATAATCAAATTACTACGTGATTACTTTAATAAGCAATCGATCCAGAGTAATTTGATTACTAGTAAAGAGTACCTTACAAAACTGCAGCGTGGTCGGGGCACCAGGGGAGCCAAACTTAAGACGTTCGTCCCCTACTGTTAAAATAGTTCTTTTGTTTTTCTTCTTTTCCTTTTTTCGAATATTATGTAGCTCTTTTGCTGCTCGCACTGTCGGTTTATTCGACCATTTGCCATAGGCTCATAAAGAAGAGAATTAATAATTACCTAAATTACCTAAACACGCTGGAAGTACATGACGACAAAATTATCTGTGGACATACATGTATGTATGCTTTAAGCATGTCATTCTGCAGCCAGTTTCCATATGGCCAATGTGAAAGGACCGTCATACAAGATATAAACCCGCCTCGGATAGCGTCTGCATGACTGCCTTTTGTATTATGTATTAGATGCGTGAACACAGATATAAAGGTATACCTCTTCTCACTTCAGGACTGGAAATATCTCACCTTTTGATTTCTCCGTGCGCTATTCGTCCGAAAACTAGAGCCGTATACGCGTTTAGTTTTCTGCGTCGTAAAGTTTGCTTTGTCTCGTGTCAAATCTTATGCACCATGTTTTTTTCTTCTTCCCTTTTTTTTATAACTTTCTACTTTTATTTTTATTCTTGCTTCTGCGAGTTGTTTTCTACGTATCGTAAGAAAATGATCGGTCCTTGTCGGGCAGAGCTCATCTTGCCTTTTGCATTTTTTTTCTAAAATCTGAAACTCCGTGTGTTTTTTGTAAAAGGAAAACACGTGAGCACGTGAGGAGGACTTATGTAACGACCGCCTACGACGTCGTGCGGAGAAGCGACCTTTCCGGTTCCTATTTATAGATCGCGCACACTCAAAATAGACGTTTCGTAAGGATCGGATCTATTATTAGAAGACAGAACAAAAAACAAAAAAATAAATCGATGCTCTCCGCTCTGTTTCTTGAAACGGAGACAACTTGAACAGAGACTGCAATATAATTTGGTGTGGCCATTACCAAACAAACCCTTTGTTGTTGTTTTTTGTCGCTGCGAATAAGGAAACGTATGGTCGGTGACCCGCGCGGATTTCTATTTCTCGCGTTGCTTCGCATGTTCGCCTGTTTTCGCGAGCGGTTCATCTGACAAAGAGGAAATTGAAGGACACGGAGGTTACAACCGGCCTCAACGTTCTAGTCAGGACAGCTTGCTCGGTGCCTTTGTCTCATTCGTTCGCTTTTAATCCTTATAATTGCTGAGGGTCTTGACGTGTGACATCAGACGAAGTAGATGGCCATCGTGAGTCATGCCTCTTTCGGATGTTCTCATCGCCACAGACGACAAAAAACCAACAACGAGCCAACGTTACAACAAATTTGTTGTGTAAAGGTTTAGACAACGGGAGATTCTTAGATAGGAGGTCTCTTTTAGCTGCTAAAATAAAAACTCTGAAATAAAACGAGAGTCGTAAGAAGACACAGACGCTCGTTATAAATTATTTTCGTGGTTTCGAGGTGCTTCGTGGCTTCGAGGATTATCTATACTAAGGAAAGGAAACGCTCGGTCAAGTTGGGGAGGTGAAGGAAGACTGGCGCTACTGTGGAACCGCTCATGTGTCGATACTATTATTAGTGTTAGTTGGGTTAGGTTAGTTTCGGTTAGGTGCGGCTAGTGTTCGTTGTTTTGTCCTTCTTCATTCGCATCACGCAGCACCCATGACTAGCTCAGAATTGACATATAACCATATTGAACAGATCCCCGCGAGTATTACCTCAGGCATATTTTATGACATGCGTAGCTTTCGACAGCGTCTTATACTACCAGTGTTCTGTTTTAAAACTTTCATTTCTTTGTCTTCATGTTTATAATGTGCTTTTTTTCATATTAGTTCAAGAGGAGTTGGAAAGTGCACCACTTAGGAGGCGTCAAGCTCGTGGACAATGAAAATATTGAACGAATGAATGAATGAATATTGGGCTCAGTCAGGTTGCGTAAGGTTAGGTTAGGTTAGGTTAGGTTAGGCTAGGTTCGGTTCGGTTCGGTTTGGTTTGGATAGGCTTGGTTTGGTAAACTTAGCTTAGCTTAGCTTAGGTTAGGTTAGGTTAGGTTAGGTTAGGTTAGGTTAGGTTAGGTTAGGTAAGGTTAGGTTAGGTTAGGTAAGGCTAGGTCCGGTTCGGCTCGGTAAACTTAGGTTGGGCGCAGTCGTTTCAGTTTTGGTCAGCTCAAGTTCTCTCAGGCGAAGGGTGCTTGCTTTCAGTAGAAGCAGCCCTCCTCGTGCTTACTACCATAACCAGCAAGAGCGCGACGCGCGGAGCTGAAGACGTCGCCGTATACGTGTACGGCCACGTGGCATGCGAGCCTTCCTCGAGTACTGTGTCGACCCGCGACGTCGCAGGCCCATCGTGCCTCGGAGGGGGTTGAGCCTCACGCGCCCACGCAAGATGGATCTGCGGATTAGGGCTCCTCTGGCATCGCGTGCGCGCGGTCCGTGAAGCCGGCGCGGCGGCGACTCGGGGCCCGCTTCTCTTCTGCTCGGTCGCTATCGGGCCCTGCCTGCCTGCACGCAGCCAGTCGAGGCTCAGAGCCCGCCGCTGGCTGCAGGAGGAAGGGATAGGCCCTAAAGCCAGCTTCTCTGCACGGATTGGCTTCGCCGAGCCTTCTTCCCCCCGCGCGTAATTTGCAGGCTGCCGGCAGAAAGAGCTTCGGAGCAGCGGCGCGCTAGCTGCGGCAGCCGAGCGAGAGGAGATTGCGTATTCAAAACGCTTGCCTGAATCTCCTACCGCTCTTTTTTTTTTTTTTTTTTGGGGGGGGGGGGGCTTAGAGTTTATATATTTAGCTTTCGTAATGTATTTGTTTGTCCGTTCTTCGTTTTGTTTTATGTGATAGTTTATCGTCTCTCTTTTTCTAAGAAGGAAGGATGAAAAGGCAAAAGAGTGGCGCACAAACGATCCTGAAGCAAGGTATTTTTTGTTTTGTTTACTATCGTTACTTTTCCCACGTTCTTCCGTAAGCACATTCTTTCTATATTTCTTGTGTAGCTTGATCATTTAAAGCAACTTATCGTGGTTTATACCGTATATACTGCTCTTTTCTTTTTGTACTGGGCGTTTAATATGTGCAGCGAGGAAGTACAGGAAAGCTGCTCAGTTACGTGTCACTGAGTTTTTTTTCAGTTTTATGCGTACGGGATTTGGTATTTAAGCCACTATCGCAGTCCAAAGAAAGCTTGGTTAAGTTGTCCAGAAAAGGGTTCATCCAGATCTTTCTGACGTTCGGCAATAACCATGTTTCCTTTTTATTCCTAGTACTTGCGTTTCTTCCTTTTCTTTTAGGCATCACAATCTGCTTTGAATTATAAGCAATAACTTTTTTCACAGTGTCTTTGCGTGAAGGTTGAGACTTAGTTAAGAGAGCGTTAACCTTACTCTGCTGAAAGGCATACGCGAAATGCAATGTTCTAAACTTCTTTTTGTTTTTAACACCTAAAGCGGGCAGGCGCCAGACAATATTGTCACGAAGTAAATTAGAATGTTTCTCCGTTGATGAATATACTGTTATTAACCAACAACCGTTTATTTAATGAACATAGAGAAACTACTCCTTTACATCACTGTGGACATTATATAATATGAGATTAAACTTTCGGGGTACTACTCCTAACCTCTAACGACTTCCCTGCCGTCCTTCTCGATCACACCTCCAGCTGGCGACCCGGCCACAGCCAAACTCGACAGACAAGAATCCACACAAAAATGGGCGAGCCAAACTCCTCCACTGACGCGTGAGGGGTCTCAAGTTCGCAAATTAGCCGGTAAAACACTCCACAGTCTAAAGGGATCGAACATGCAGGTTGGCCTCCAGAGGCAGCGTGATGTTCAAGGCTTGCTATCCAGGAGCCAAGTCGTCTGCGGGACTTTGGCGGCTGCTTATGTTGAGTTTAGCAGCATTCTGGGGCCACTTTGGCAACCAATCCCAGAAGGTTTTCTTAGGGTCAATCGATAGGCTCGGAGCCCAAAGCAAATATGAACATCCCAAAAACTAGCGCATAGGCAAGACAGAACACATTCCGAACGAAGCTCACAAGAGCAGCTATAAACAATACAAGGCACATTCGTAGAAGTTATATACACGGAGCAAAAACCACCTCCGAAGTGGAGATCCCAAAAGCAGACATGCACAAGACAAAAACATCTCCGACGCGGGGTTCTATAAACCAGGTGTACCGTTACAGCGTTCACGTTCGCCCCCATTTGGGGCCCCCGACTCCGGTAGAGGCCATGAGCCGTGCCGTGGAGAACGAAAAGAACCCTCGGTGTAGGTAAAAACCTAAAGTATAGCTAGACTAAACACTCGCGGGAGCGCAACTTTGCGACAATATTGTTTGGCGGCAAGCGGAGCCGATCATGCGTGGCAAGATAGTCAACAAGTTGCTCTTCTTGTGTCGAGGAGACATGCTCGTGCCAGAACGTTTAGCTGGGGTATTTGGCCCCGTCACACGCGCGATTTATTTCCACGAAAAAGGATTTCAATCACCAGTTGTCACAAATACGATGAGCTATGCATATTAGGATGCCTACGTAATCCGAGCCAAAAGTCCAGAAGTAGCATTAAAACTCTCGAGTATTTGATTCTGCTTGAGGGAGTATAACTACGTTGGTGTTAAGCTTTCATTACTACAGAGCTTGCAACTTTGTAATGAGTCTGTGGCGTGGATATATGTACAGACATCTTCTAAAAGGGGTGATATGTGTTTCACAACTTAGTGGCGTTACACAGATTAACACAAACATGAAAACAGTTTTTTTTCCTTCTTTTTTTATAGTTGCCCTTTTTTTCATTACTATAACGGATTGCATTCTTTTTTTAGTTTAAGGTATCACCATTGCGATATAAAGCGAAAAAAAAAAACTAGTACGCCTACACGGGTGACTTCTCTCTTGGCTGTAGATGAGAAATTTAGCCAGTGCAGTACAACCGCTAACCTGGGGTCTTTAACGTGCACCGTGCAGTAGTGATTACACGAACGCGGGCCGGTATACGAAACTCATTCACATCGAAACGAGCAGGGGTTGGAGACCTAACCCAGAAAGATCTGTAGCGCAAGCTTTCGCTCCACGCTCCGAGCTGAGACGCGTTCGCGCTTTGTGTAACTCTATATACATATACTGAATACCGCCTTTTTTTTTTTGGCACTGAAGCGGTGCTACAAAAGCGAAGG
Organism: Ixodes ricinus; assembly: GCA_037355805.1. Taxonomy (NCBI): domain Eukaryota; kingdom Metazoa; phylum Arthropoda; class Arachnida; order Ixodida; family Ixodidae; genus Ixodes; species Ixodes ricinus. Next base: position 22,938 of record JAZHYW010050797.1, on the reverse strand, counting down.
TAATGCGAGAGAAAACGGGACTCATCGAGGCGTTGGCCTTGGGGACTTTCACCGCCGTTTGACCTCAGTTCGCAAGGGCTGCGCAAGCCAAGCGTGTCCCCCCCAACTTTCTCGGACAGGACTGCATTCTTCGCGGCTGCGCATTTCGTACGCGGGGCTCGACTGGCTAAGCAGGCGCCGTTTCAAGGGGAACCGGCGCCTCTCGCCTCGCCGGTGTAGCTTACCGCATTCTTCCGAGTTTTGATCGATCTCCCTGGTTTTGACACCCTGTCGACGACTTGCCGTACGACACACAAACTCGACGTAGCGCGGGAAAAGAAACGTAAACCTCAAGGATTGCTCGAATGAAGTGAACTTGGCACCCATTTTCCTCTGCCTCGATCCCCACAGTTATACTTCGTGGCTTTGCGATGGTTATGGCGAAGCCAAATCACGGTCGACATGCCCACAATCTGACAAAAATTCACTACGGCATGCACAGCGTGTAAAACGAGATGTCAATAAAAGATTGGAACGTATACAGATGTTAAAATACTAGATATTAACTCTCCACTCGAGTGCGATATCCTCTGCTAGTTTGACGAGGAAACCTCCAAGTTTTTATTTAATGCAATTATTCATCGCACCTCTTCTTTTTTTATTTTATTTAAGAAGATGCTTTATGAAACCACTGACATTTTACGTACCGTGGTATTGTCCAGCTGTCTTTTCGTATATCGGAGGTAGTCTTTAATGTCAACTATACTCCTTTTCACCTTATGTTGTACTGCAGCGAAGGGTAGAAGCTCGAGGTCATAACGTTGACAGCTGCCCCTAACGCACGAGCGCTCGTGCCGTCGAGATGTGCCCTAGAGCAAGGAGCTTGCGCTTGTAGCCTTTCCTGCGGTACATCGTAAGGTGAAATCACGGTGGGTGAAATAGAGTAGAGCACGCGTGACTTTTTTGTTTATGACGCCGGAAGTGTATATGATTCGTGGGAAGTCGGATAACTTGGGAGGGGAACATCTCAGTATCTTGCACGGGAACCCGTGAGGATACAAGACATTGTAATAGACTATATAGGAAAATACAAATATCCATGGGAATCTGGCTCAATGAGGGAAGGAAACATCTAGAGGCACATAAAGAGATTATAATTAAAAAGAGAAAGAAATTCATCTTTTATGAACCTCGAGGCACCATGGAACTATAATAGATATGAAGTGGTCAGGTGTATAAGGAAAGGAGTTATGGTACCTGTCAGGCACGTAGCTAGGATTTTGTTTCGGGGGGAAGGGGGAGGGGGGGGGGCACCCATGACAAAATTCTGTATGGGGGGAGGGGGAAGAGGAGGTCCCAGCAAAATGGAAGATTTCGGGGGGGGGGGGGGGGCGGGCCGGCACCGGGCCCGGATTTCATGGGCCCCCAGTCAAACCAGTCAAAACATCAATTGCGATTTAAAGCATTAATCGTTTTTACCTTCTTTTTCTTTTTTTTTTTTGGGGGGGGGGGCAAATTTGAATACGAGCCCTCAATCTTGCTCGGGATAGATTAGTCAATAGATTGCGCCTTAAAAGGGCACTGTCAGAGCGATTTGCAGTCTCCTGCAGTGACAAGAAACCAGGCCTCGACTTTCAAATCATCCGATCCACCCTTTGAAATCCCGTCACTCGTGATTAATCCCTCGATACAAGTCGCTCGTCACAAGCACAAGCACATAAACTAAACCTGCGCAAAAACAAAACAAAAAACAGAACAAAAACAAGGCAAGCTGTGACTCCGCTTCCTTAATTGAACCGCTTCGGGCCTCAATCGTGGAAACAACAAGGAGCGTCTTGCCTTCCTTAAAATCGCGACTCCGCAAACAAAGCGCCAGCTATATGCGTTCACCTGTCGGCCTTCAACGCCGGGCACGCAGAAGCCACGCGCGGGTGGCCGCGAGCCCGTCCCACCGCGCGCGAAAGACAATAAACAGGGCGTCCTCCCCCGCGTACGCGTCGACCGTAAACGCTCCCCGGCGAGAAAGAAGAGAGGACGGGGCAACAGAAGCGGGCCGACCGAAGAACAGTGCCGACGACGACGACAAGTGGCGCTGTCGGCTACCGCCTCTTCCTTCCCCGAACAGACGTTATCGGCAACCACCCCTTTGCCTTTTGTCTCGGGGTGTCGATGTCCGCGACACTCCGTTCACCCCTAAGCTGACAGTGCGGGCGGGGGACCCCTCCACCGCCTCCTTTTCCTCGCCTGAACCCCGCTTTCTCTGCGCACGGGCACGGCCGAGATCGTTGTCACGTGACCAAAGATAGACCTACAACTTGTCCAACGAGCATGCTAACCTCTACCGCGTTGTCAGCTGGGAGCATGGTAACCCCCGCGGAGTCTTGCATGCCCGGTGTGCACGGTCGATGGATGCCGCTGCCGCCGCTGGACGTTCTTAGCTCGTCGCCAGCGTACTCCTACTACTCATGTCACTTTACGATGGAGCGCAAAGGAGGCTACGATTCATCCTAGCCAATCCAATACCGCGTGGGTGTCACGTGACCTTGGGGAGCGTCGCAGCGACGGAATGGACGCGTAGCCAACGTGACACGTTCACGGTTCAGGATTGGCTGAGATGGCTCGGATACCGTCTGCTGCGGTTCATTGTGAGGTGCAGCGGAGGAGAATAGGTCGCGAAGGCAGGCTGCTCGCTTGAGCTGCGCCTCCCTCGTCGTTATCGGCCGTCGATCGTGGTGTCCGAGAATTAGCGGCCGCTGTTGGTCTTGTTGTTCTCTGCCGGACCTCCGGGGTTCGGGGTCCCGGGCTCGCCGTGCGAAGATCATCGATCTCGACGCTGGGGCTGTCGGGATTTACGAGGCTCTCTTTCGCCGGGTCCAAGTCCCCGAACTGCGCAGGGGATCACGACTCCGAGACCGAAGTCTAAGACGCCCGAGGTCCTGTCCTGTGGGGGAACCTTGACCTGGAGTATCTCTCTTGAGATTTTATAGTTTTCTAGCTGTAAGCCGCTCTGATCCCAAGAAACAAAGGTTAGAAACATGAGCCTGCACTTTAAGATAAAGAGCACCGAAATTGTTAAAAAAGAAGAAAAAGTCATCCTTTTGCCGTATGAGCGTGGCCGCGTGGCAGAGGCAGTGGTAACACAGAATGTGATGTGTTAGTGTGGAGAAACTCTGTACACATGTGGACACTGGATGACACGAAGCGGCCCTGTGTCGTGCAAGTAAGTGCATGAGCGCTCCGTGGATGTCTCAAGTTACTTGTGGGTGCCATCTTCTGTGGTTGCAGTGTATACATGCGACTTTCTCCCAGCCTGTTGCAGTGTGAGATGCAATAGACGGAGCGCTCGGAAGACAGAACATTTGGAACGCGGCAGCGCCGAGCCATAGCCTTCTGGCCGAGCACAGCCCTGTCACCAGCTCGCGGCAAAAAAAGAACCCGACACTCGGAATTACCTTAGTCCGTTGCGCCAAAGCAGTATGCTTTATTTTTTTTATATGCTTTTCTGATACTCTCTTCTGCGCTCTTTCTGTGGGGTAACCCGAAGCACGCTCGTTTTGCGGAGCAGAGCGCCGCTGTGTGTCTGAACCCGCTATATTTTACACCCGACGGGAGTAACACGGAGGCACTCGAGGAAGAGCTTCGCTTGGCACTGGTGTCCGATCAGTGAGGAGACGAGCGCTGCGTCGCAGTACGGCTGGCAGTTGGCCTGTGGACTTCCGTTGCTGGCACCTAACCGGATATGGTTAGGTGCAAGCCGTGTAACACATCCCGTTGGCGAATACCACTGGTGGTTTTGGAGCTCGCCGGGATCGACTTTTCTGGAGCGTACCTATTTCATTGGGCGATCGGGATCGAGACGAACGTGTTCCACTCGTCGTTTTGTATCAGCTTCCACTCCAGATCTCGATCCGGGTCCGAGTAAAGTCACTCCGCCAACTTCGGCGGATTCGACCTGAAGCCAGTCTGGCTAGCCCTCGGCGCGCACACGTGACTTCCTTTCTCGACGGGCATCTCAACTGGGAAGAATTCGTGATGGCCGCTCGCGGAGCGCCGCCCGCTTTACTGCTGATCCCCGTGCTGCTGATGCTGCGTGGTGACAGTTCGTCGTCAAGTTGCACGAGCAGCTCCTCCAGAGGCAGCGGCTCCAGTAACAGCGACAACGAGGATTGCTTCTAGTGCTCGCATGAATTCGACTGCCTTTTCGGACCTCCGCGGAAGAGGCCGAAAATCGAGACGTACTCCGACACCGTTCACGAATCACGAGCATTGCGAGGAAGACTTAAAGGGATACTACAACGAAATTTCGGCGCTCATTTTTTGGTCTATATGTGTTCAAAAGAGCAGTATCACATAGAACATACCAATATCTTGCTAAAAAAAGTCTCGAAAAGGAATTTTAAAACGAATTAAACGATTAGCAAAGAGCACCTGGTGGATGTCGCTAACGCCTCGTTTGTAATGCTCGTCTAGGAACCTTGACAGCTAGTGACGGAGGTCGTCTCGCCTCCGGCCACGACGAGAGAAGGGGGAAGGAGGAACTCCCCTCTTCCCAAGAATCCCTTTTGTGTGTCGCAGAAGTCGCTATTGTCCCCCTACAAGATTATAGAAGATTAACCCGTCACTCAAAATTCGTACAAAAGCAGCCGCTTCGGTGGCTGGAACGACTAGGCCATCCTCTCGACGTCAGCCTCGCCGTAGCTTTGCTCGTCTTGAGACGACCTACGTCACGATTGCGCTGGGCCTTCTCCGAGCGCTTGCCAGACTGGGTCGTTTATAACGAAAAATACAGCCACCAGGATCAAAATACAAACGTGCGATTGTCATTTACGGATATTGTGGATCATATTCAACCTATTTTTGAACACGACGGGAATATTTCAAATTTCGTTGAAGTATCCCTTTAAGTGGGCTACGCTGATGCAGATCGCTTATCGACACGCATCTTTCACATCATGATTTACTTCGCTCGTTCATTGAAGGCGTGTTGTTAGCACCGCGATTGCGAAAACATTTGCTTCAAGGTCCGGGACCGCGGGAAGGGGATTCCAGGGGAGTTGAATAAAGGGAAGGCATCCGCCGATCTTGGAAGAGTTGCCATGTTCCACTTGGGATCCTGAGGCGGAGCGGCTCCGTTGGGATCGCATGCTCCATCTTAGATATGGTGTGCTGATGCCGGCGCGCTCCAAAACGCCCAGTGGAATTCGCCACGTGTTAAAAAATGACCTGCTCTTATTGGTCAGGTCCTGACAACTTCAGAGTCAAGGGACGAACTCCCATCCACCACGCCAACATGCGCGTCCTTGGGTCGTAGCCTGCTCAGTACTTGATTTAACTGAATTGTGTCATAATCACCGCAAATTCTCAAGCAACACACACGTCTAAGTGCTTCCTAAACAACAAATTCACATTATATTAAAGAGAAAAACTGGTTTATTAGAAATACGAAGATGTTAACCAAGTAAGGACAGAACGAGCGGGTTGGTAGGGATAATGCTTTGCTATTTCGTGCTGGGAAACGGAGAAGAAGGAGAGAGGGTTAAATAAACTCCGGAAATCTACAGGGAGGATAAAAATAAAAATAAGTAAACTATATACCAGGGGTGGCCAGGCTGACCCGGCCTAAGAGCCGCAAACAAAACCACGAAACGTCCAAGAGTCATGGGGGGGGGGGGGGGGGCAAACATTTGTCCAGAGCAATAAACGAAACTCGAACTACTTTCAATCTATCCGAGTCAAAAGCAGTCCATCTGTACGTAAGGTAGCAGTAGCACAATACTACCAAACCGCAACCTGTCTTTCGATTTAAAACGCGTTCCATTTCTCTTTCGGGGAAGTTCTCGTGTGACCGGGAGGGAGGCGGGGGAGGGGGAGAAATAAGGAATTGGGGAGGGAGCCGCGAGCCACTTTAACACGCGAAGAGCCGCATGCGGCTCGAGAGCCTCAACTTGGCCACCCCTGCTATATACCATTTGTTTTCCTATATTTTTTTATTGTTTCTGCAGCGTGGTTGGTTTAGAATCACACTTCACAAGCGAATTTGATTAAATGCAAAAGCCTATGCCTCCATCTTTTCCAAGAGCCATCCGTGTTCCGCTGTTTCCTGGGCGTTCGTTCTGTTGTGAGCAAGCAAGACCTGCCGTCCCAAAGTGAACGCCTCCTTCATAAGCTGTCCACGGGTCGGACAGCCGATTGTCGATTAAAAAGCATGGCCCTTACGAAATAAATGTCGCGCCCCCGTATCGATCACGACAGATGTTCTTCCGATAAACTGAGTGGGTAGAACTTTGTACATGGCACGTAGAAGCAGTATGCATATGTATGCTACGAGCTCTTCAAGTCACGTACGCTCGTAACGGCACTCGTAACTCCAGCAGCTATATTCTGTCACCGAAGGAAAGAAAAATAAAACATTTTTTAAGCAAAATGTTTTTCTTGGGAAGGTCTTTAATAATGTGTACATTTTGCAGTCGGTGAATAAGATATTTGGGCGACGTGAAGAACTTTGTATCTTGAATCATCAAGAATTGCTCCGACGAACGTACCCGGGTAGTGTGGATGCGTGTTTCAAGGTCACGTGTTTGTGAACTTGTGTTCCACTTCTGTCGTACGAGCAGAAAGTCAATATACAGCACGTATAGAATAATACTGCGTGAGAAAATGCTAAATAAATATCATGCGGACACAGCAAGGAGATAATGCCGAAACACACTAGAATACCTTCCCAGGAGACCAAAACAATATTCACGCAGAAACTGGATGAGCCAAGGTGTTCGATGTAGTGCTATCGATACAGTCGGGCGTACACCAAGGCTCCGAACTTAAAACCGTTTCGACACAGCACGGACACTCGCCCGCACATGCTCCGCGCACGCGGAGAAGTCCAACTCCAAGTCTCGCGCGCGCGTACACACACATCGCGGCGACCTGGTTCGTGCAGCTAGCTGCCCACCACGACCACGTAGTACACACGTCCCTCGCGTCCCGCCCCTTCCGTCGGGGGAGCCTCGTCTCGTTGTGGGTTACTAAGCTCGGCGTCCGCTCGCCCAAAAACAAACGGAACAACGCAAGCGCCCCCGACGGACGGCTTGCAGGACATCGTGCGCTCCAGCACCCCTGCTCTTCGCGCTCGCTCGCGTTCATCCCCGCTGCCCCCTCGACGGGGCGTCCTCATTCAGGATTCAGCGGGACAAGGCTGAGGCGGCCGGGCTGGCACCCCTCCTTGCCTCGGTCCCCTGGGCGGTTATTCATCGGGACGCGGGGGCCATCTGGTGGAGAGCCCCGACGCTGCTGCTGCTGCGTCGCCGCCGTCGGACGTTGCTGGTACAACGCGGAGCATCCATCCGAGGCTCTCCACTTACAAAACGCAGCCTACACGCACTTCATCTGCGCAGCGGGGGCGCATCCCGCAAATCACTGCCCCCCCCCCCCCCCGTCGGTTTACAACAACGCCCTCTGTTAGGTATCACCCGCCCCCTCCTCCCTTCTATTTTATGGCAGGCGCGGTTACTCACTGAGTCTGTGTCTACCTTGATCCTGAAGGGTATGGAGATGTTCCTTCCGCGCCGGTGTCCGATGGGGTGGACTTCAGCGTCGCTGAAACGAAGTCGGTTAAAAGTTGCACGTCCGCCGTGCGGAGTAGACTTCAGCGCATCACGCGCGCATTCTTCGCTGAGAGAATATTTGTTACCTTATTTCCGTGGCGGATAACTTTCCGACGTAGTTTGTTCAGGTTATCGCCGTTTCCGCAGTGGTGATGTGAACCGGGAGTGGCTATAGACGCCGCAATCACCATGCGGACATAAACAAGAAGTAGCTAGTGACGATTCTGTTTGTTCACTTTTCAGTCGGCGCTCAGGGTGCGCGAGCGCACGCGCTCTCGTACCTTTGATCGCATTGCAGATCAACACACCGTCCAGATGACACGAAGCACACCCAGCCCTACTAATTCTCATAATAAACTGTAAGCGTAAGTGTATTTTCTTTTATCTAGAACCATTACCTGAACAGCAACGCTCCGACTGAATGATATGGGTGAAACATCTTTGTACAATACGACGAACTTCCGCCGAACTGCAGGGGACTACCATTATCTACAAAGTATCACAATGGCGCTTCATTTTCCCGCCTAGACAAATCGTCATAATGAACGAGGCCTTATTTTTAAACTTATTTGCGGCGTATAAATTATGTCATGACTCCATTACGCTCGAGCACAAGCGCGCACCTTTCGGGGCTACCCACCTGTCCGACCTGGGCAGCGTGCAGTTCCCCGGCCTGGCCAGACACGGACTCGAGCGCCAAATACGCGGGGGGCATCGCGGTGCGTTGGCGGAGCGCAGCCAGTCACCTTGAACCGGCAGACCTTGATTTATGGAGGCATAGCAGCGAGTTCGGGCGGAGGCATGCGTGGCAGCGGCTCTAAGTCTACGCGGCTGCGCCCGCGCAGGCCACGCGGTGGGCCGGACTGACACTTACATGCAGGGTGCGGTCTCCGAAGGTTCGCAGCATCCACGTGATGGATACGTCGGGGAGGAACAATCGGCCGCCTTATGCGCACTCAAGTGAAACGCCGAAGCTGTACGCTATGTATTTTAGCGGGACCACCGTTCATCTTAACTGGCACATGTAAAATTAAACATGCGCGAATCGCAAAAGGAAATAAGAGAGAGAGCGCACAGACACCGAAGTTTACGAGGAGGCCGGGTGGCGTCATGGCTGGAGCCCCACGCGTGCAAACACGCGCCCTTACCGATCACTTTGCAATGGACCTTTGTTACATCGGCCAACGAGTGGTTTCCGAGCAAGTGAAGTATAGGAATAACCACCGGTGCAGCAGAAGTACATCAAGTGTCATGTATGGTTTCTGAACTATCAATGACAGCCATAATGCGCCTATAGACACAGGCGTATATAGATCATTCATCAAATAATATCGTACTTTAGTTGGTTAAGTCTAGGGAGCTGTACTTTTAAGCTGGGCTAATCAGGCATTAATTACAAACACCTGTTGGAGTTATGTCCCACACCTCAGTAGAGTGTCTTAATGTCGCTTGCCGACTGCACGCCAACCAGCAGCAATACTCAGGCACCCTACATCTCACTCAAAAGCTTTTCTTTTTTAATTATACGGGCAACATTATCTAAACACTTTAAGACGCCACACACAAAGCATTCGAGGCATTAGTTATGATTGTAATACTATCAACACCCCAAAAGAAGCAGGTGCCTCCGAGGGGATATTGATCGCTCCGAGTACAAGTTGGAGCAAACAGGAACGCAGGGCACGCAAGAATCCTCCGTGCTCTAATACATCACCGCTGCCTAGGTCAAATAAAAGCGGCAAAGAGAAAGGGAGTGAACGAGCAACACGAATGCAGCCAAAACATCGAGCAAACGAGAAGGGAAAGGCGGTTTGATTGATTCGAGACGGAATAAAGCCGCCGGCACGCACAACCGCAATGTGCAAGTGCTCGCTTCCACACGGCACGCGTGCGAGTTCGGCACACGCCCAATTTATGTGCGTTCCAGAACCGTGTGCACGAGACAATCACAAAACCATAAAATGTGTATACTCCATTTCACTGTATGCGACACGCCGCACTGAACGCTACAAGCGATCCCATCAAAATGTCGGCGGTTTCAACCCATCACGTGATAACGCGCCTGGCGTGCCGCTGCGCCCCTACCGAAAATGACTCTCACGTGGCATTGGAATCGGTTTGATGACTACTAGCGTGCTCTGCGATCCATGGTAAGGTTAAAGAGAGTAGCGACCGTAAGACCGATTGCACTGCCGCGAGCGGCCACACTTACGCACGACGAAGTACCCGGCGTAAGATTTTATCTACAAAGTATCACACCTGATTCATTTGTACCTTTTGCGGGCGTGCATGTCTGATTCGAGACGTCGGAGCAGCACCGCCGGTCATCTTTCTACATCCTTCATCCAGTACTTTTGTTTTGTGTCGCGTCCACACCGCGGACACGCATGGAGGCTTGTTCGAAACGAAGAACTCTTTATACATGTTTTCACCTTGTTGTCAGGTGAAACAAACAAAGGACAGTCTCGAAGATACATAGGGTGAGGTGAGAAGAGGGAGGGGGGGGGGGTTGAAGAGAGTTTGCGTTGAAGAGTTCAAGGCCAGCAAACAAGAAAAGAGCGCGTGGGAATAAAACGAGCCGCCACTCTCCTGCCCGCGGCGGCATTGCAACTTTGACCCCATTCCTGGGCCTAGAATCGACACTGTTCAGCAGATCCAACCCCTTAAACATACAGGCGCATACTTTTGCACCGAATAAATAAAATGTGCTTTCTTCACGTATGCTTTCTGCAGATTTCTTTTTCGTCTTAATGGCGTGGCACTTTTCACACCCCTGAACGATACTGCATTCAAGGCTATTCCACTGTGTCCCGCTGTCGCACACCTCCTGTTTGTCATTTCGTCAAACTGGGTATTCACAATTCACGTTCCGGTCTGTTGTTAACACTCCACAACAAGAAGGAACGAACAAACACTTCACTCACGCGTGACTCGACGCGTGCATCTCTCTCTCTCTCTCTCTCTCTCTCTCTCTGTCTTTCTGCTTTTCGTTTAGACTCACTTTCCCTGGTCCCCATGCATGAGCGCCGCCGGGCACTCGATAGGAACCAAAGCACACTTCGCGCAGCCGGCCGTGGCCGATTGTGAGCGATGGCCGAGACAGAAGTGTTCAACGGTTGCTGATCTAGAGAGCGAAATTTTGAGAACGGTTCGCCACGGAACGGTAGAACGCACATTGCAAACGCACGACACGCCATCAGTTAAGGGCAAGATACAGGCACGAGATATCGTTCGAAAAGTCTTACGACGCATCGGACATTACCCCAAAGCAATGATCGCCGGACAAATCCGGAGTGCTGCGGTAGCACTGACCACAGTTCTCCGAAAACGTCCTCACCGGAGAAAATTTTTCGTCTCCCGAAAAGTCGTCATAAATCGCGGTTTCACATCATGACCCACTCCCCCGCCTCTTCACTACCTCTCAAAAAAAAAAAAAAAAGAATCTCGTAATCTGGCGAGTTTTGCTTTCCCCCGGAGAAGAAACAAAACAGAAGGTGTGAAAAGCACCGCTGTCATCGTCCCCACCAATCTCTGCTCTAAAAAATCACCCCTAAACCTAAAAAAGAAAGAAGTAAAGAGACTATCTTTTCCCCCTCTTCGCCCCCTTTCACGAAACCCTTCCGGCTTTCCCATACCTGCTCCGTCTTGCGCTCGGTTCCGCAGCAAAATCCAGAAGCTCCTCGCGTACGAAGCCATCGGCGCGGCCACCACAATGAGACCACGCACCGAGCGCAGGCCGGTGGTTGTTCGCAAATTGCAGGTTAGCGTAGACCGTCGACTTTCGTCGATGGCTGCCGCCGCCATCCCTCCCCGTCCTCCCGGGTGGTGTCGGCGGCGGGCCATACCCCGAAATTAGAGAAGGCCGGGCCGCGGCCGTCGTGCCTGCATCTGCCGACCGGCCCGCGTAATCTAGTGGGTGCACAATTTACGTGGTGGCGCTACTCGGCCCCCGATGTGCCCCGTGCTGCCTCCCCGTGGCCCGCAACGTCATCATCATCGTTGTTGGCAAAAGTCCCCCGCCCACTCCACGCCCGCGATCGTGTTCTCAATCGCTTGATATCAAAAGCGGCGCGCTTGCCCCGACTCGCGAGTTAAATACCTCCAAGCGGTCGCCTCGTTTCGTTGAGGATTATACTCTCGTTTCGTTGTTGTGTTTCTTCTTTTTCGTTTTTGACTACGTGTTTGTGAAGAAGGGAGGGCGGGCGGCCGTGAGATAAAACGAATTTGAGGGTTCCTTTTAATGGCCCCGTGCGCCCGATGATATCAACGGTTTAGCAATTGTTTTATGGGCTGTTCAGTCCCGTTTATCCGGTACCCACCTTAATTCCGCGACACTACGAGTGAAATGAATTGTCCACGTGCAGTTTCTGCTCCTGCATTCCAGATTACTTTTTGGACGGAAACGCCAGTGCCGGAAAAACAAATAAATCCTAAAGTATGTTTACATGAATTAAGCCAGAAGCTTCTCTCTCCGCCGTTTACCTGTCCCATGTAACGGCGAATTTTTTCCCCTCCGATAAGTAATAAACCAAATTGCTATTCGAGCGAATTATTACGACAAGATTGATTTTCGCAAATTAAGAAAGAGAAAAAATAAATAAAACGCCGACTTCTCGGGCAGTTTTTTAAGCTGTACTTATAGTCTCGGAGAAGATTTTGGGTCATTTTATCTTGACCAAGCCGGTGCAGCTACTCTCCGTATATTCGGCCGCTTTAAAATCTGCCGGGTCGTGAAATAACTCAGCGTACATCATCCTTGTGCATATCTTCAACTGGAAAAAAAGAAATGAGACATTCTACTGGCCCGGCGACACTTGCGCGACAAACGCTTATGTCTGTTCAACGTGTAAACTAGGACCGCGTTGCATCCTCGCCTTTTGCACCCCACCTCACGGTCGTCTCCTTCTCTGCGTGTCCCCATCTTGTAGCCTTCCTAACCGTCATTTCATATATCTCTTGCGATCAGGATGGCTCGGAATAATTGACGGAATGCTTCACTTGTGACATGCTCGTGAGGATTCCTTCAAAATGAAAGAATAGGCAGTCATCCAGGCTACTCACCAGGCGTTTGAAGTCTGTTCGTGTAGAACCGAATATAAAATGTTCTTCGACTAAACGTTAAATAATGACGACCTAGCTACGAAGAAAGGAAACATTGTTACAACCCAATAAAAATGAGAAGCGCGAACAGTATGATTTCATGATATGACATTCCATTTCTCTTTGTCACTTTTCTGTGGATAAAACCAGATCCCACATGAATCGTGTAAATTATGTTGCTGTGCTAGACGCATCGCACGCTTCCTAATTTCAGCCTCTTTCTCTGTATGTGCCGCGTACTTTTGTGTGAAGCGCGCGCTAGTATAACATCTGAAGAATAATTCTCTGCACACTGTTCATCTCTTGAGAAATGAAGCGCCCTGCGAGCCTCCATAGCTACAAGTGTGTGCGGATAATGCAAACTGAGAGAATACAAGGCCTTCAAAGGTTGGAGTTATTTTTATCATATCACTTTTTTTTTTCTTGGGAGACATCGATTTGTAGCTACATGAGTTATTGAGGGATTCATGCCACTTGAGAAACAGATTGTGTGTCACGCCGCGCAGGACTTTTTGTTTTCATAAAAATGTTTTGTCCATTCAAAACGCAAGAGCTCACAAACGCAAAGAACGAACCTTTTTTCAAGTAAGCTTCTCCGCAAGCGTACACCTCATCTCCTGGCATTGCTTCCCGCTGTCGACATTTTCAGAGGGCAAAGTTTCGGTCGAGCAAAACATTCAGTACCTACCTTTGCGCGTATTTCGTCTTTCTTGGCGATTCTCTTTTTAGTATACGCTAGTATGGGGCATAAAAGGTAACGAAGGTAGATACAACGGCACGATCCCAGTGCATTCTGACGTGCAGAGGCAAGTTGGGCTGCCTTTTATTTGTAGTTCGAACACAAGTCCGCAGACGGCGCTTGTTTCACGGTTGTGGCAGTGACAGACGGGACTATGAGCCTTAACCCACGATTGCCTGTTTCCCCTTCTACATCGCGAACATACACACACACGCACAGACGCACACACACACACATCATGGTTCACTTGGGACGAGCCCGGAGTTTATGACGGACGGGCTCATTCAGATGGCGGGATTCCTAAAACGAGAGAAAATCCAGTGGCCCGCATCCCATCAACGCTCTATCTCCCAGGGCTCGATCGCTGTCCACACGCACCTAGCCGCGCGGCGCGCACAACCGCGTCGTCGTCGTCGAGCCAACCCGCCACGAGACAGAGGCCCTATCGCCGCGCCAAAAAAAGAAAAGGCCTCCAAGAAGGGAGAGTGTCCGTATCAGCGAAAGGCATCTCCAGAGCCAGACACGCGTACTACTACAACAACAACAACTACGACGACGACGGCCAAACGCCGCGAAGCCAAACCGACCGACCCGGAGGAAAGGAGGGTTGGGGGGCCCCCTTCCCGTCCGCTGGCGAGCGTGCAGGCGAAGGAGAGCAGGCAGGGGGCGAGCGCGGCAGCAGCAGCGGCCAACGCCGCCGGGAAACCGGCCCATCTCTCCTCCGGGCCGTCCCCGCCGGTGCAGCGGAGGAGGCACAGGAGGCGCTTCATAAATCTCCCGCGTGACCCGAGGAGCAGAGGAAGGGAACAGCGATTTCCCCCGGGGGCACCGGAAGAGGAGGGAGGGGGGCTTTCGGCCGGCCCGGGAGGAACACGAACGGCTATGTGGGACGACGATGCTGAGCAACAAGAAACGAAAAAAAAAAAAGTGGCAGACAAAAAAAAAAAAAGGAGGTGGTTGTGTTCGAGCGCGTTCGGAGGAGAGCCAGGTGACTCTCTCGGCGAGCAGGCCGAGAACGGAGCGGCTCCGCCTTGTTCTGACGTTTGGAGAGGCAGGCTTGCTTGCTTGGACTGTGGCGTGACGTTGCAAGAAAAGCGTAATGGGGTGTGAGGTATTTCAACGCGTGGGGAGCTATTTACCGACGCGAGATGGCTACCGGGAGAAATTGAGATCACTCGCTTCGGTTAATCGCGTACAAACTGTTTGACATTATTCTTCTTTTTTTTCTTCCCAACTCGAAGGAAGTAACGCGGAAAAGGTAAAATTTATAAAGGAAATAAACTGACCGCGAAAAAGTTTACCTTGTTCTACCTTTAACCCCACCGCAAAAATTCGTGTTTTGTTTTGGTTTTTACAACGAAGCAAAAACGGTGAATACGCAGTATTTCGATTTTTATTGTTCTCCTGGATGCTGCTTGGTTTTAAAACTGAACTGCGGAGATATAAAACATTGTCATGTCTACTTTCTGTCAGTTTCTTATCATTCACTATTTTATATCCACGAACATCCGACCGACTGATACACTCAAATGCAACACGCGTGTACCCAAATTAGACCAGTCGTATAAGAGCAGCACATAGTCCGGGCTATATACGGGCGAATAAGCGCGCGCATGAGAGGTAATACGTGAAATGTGCCGACACACGCAAGTAATCATGCGGTACGGCAAACCGGGAAACGAAAGAAATTTCGGAGCCGAGCTCTACATTGCACGGAGCAAGGAGTGAACCTGCATCAGTTCACCAACAATTGCGTTGTATGAAAGCCGAGATTTCATACTTAAATTGATGGGAAGTGACTGGCTCGATCACGTCCTTGATGTAGTACATAGTACTTACTGTCGAGACCTGTTATAACGAAGTCAACGGGAATCGGAAATGACTTCGATATATCCGCTATTTCGTTATAACCGACTTCGGTTAACGAAGTGCAAAAGAGAATGGGAAATCGTGATCGCTTTGTTGTAGCCGCTATTTCGTTATAACCGACTTTGTTATAACCGGTCTCGACATCAGTCGCCGACAGCCCGAGGAACGCAGGGCTTCGCTCATCACGTTCACGCTCCTTGCTTTCTGATTCGATTGCGGCCAGTGCCGCAATCTGATTGGTTGCGCGGCGACAACTTGGTGTTCGGGAGGTGGCTCGCCCAGAGCCGGATTAAGGCATTTCGGGGCCCTGGGCTAAGGACGCTTCAGGGGCCCTAATGATGATGATGGCGACGATGATGATGATAATAATGTCTGGTTAAGGCAATGAACCTGGGAAATACTGCAGTTTCCATTATTTTTTAATCAATGGAAAGTAGCCTCAAAATACAAAAAATTTACCATTCCCGTCTGGTTTCAACTAGGGAGCACTCCGGCAAGACCACCGCGGAGGCGTCATGTAGCTTTTTGCCCTTCCCCAGCAGCGTCGAAGGCCGCACTTTCAAAGTGTAAGCGCCGCTCAAAAACACGTGTTTGCGCGCACGAGACACGAGCCCGAGTAGGGTAAAGGGAGGTGTTTATGACATTTCCCTTCCTGACAAAAAAAAAAGAGAGCGAAAAATTCCAGATTGTGGGGCCCCTCGCGTGTTTTCTTCGTTTGCTCGAAGCCGCTTTCAAAAGAAAGCGGACAAGCATCCTGAGGGGCCGGTCACCCACGCAAAGGGCGGGCTTTGTACAGGGATAGGAGTGTGCTACGCGAAGTGCGCATTTGGCCTCGCTGAGATCGTCATTATCTTTGTATATAACTCTTCTCGAATGCGGCGGCAAAGCAACATTGCTTTCCAAAATATTTTTAGGTTTCGTTTTTTTTTTTTCTACGAGCTGCGCATGGGGGCCCCCAGAGAGTCGGGGCCCTGGGCTGCAACCCCCTTAGCCCGTACCTTAATCCGGCCCTGGGCTCGCCGTGTCCTCCACTTCCAAAGTTGGCAGTGACTCTAACATATTTCTATTTTCGCAGTTGTTTTTTTCTCTGATTGTAAGTCGACGCTTGGGGTGTCCGGATACGTTACGTTTCTTCGATTCGTCCCTCGTCATGTATCGTTAATTTGTTTAACTCGGTTATAATTGAGAATCGTCCTCGCAACTCGCGAGAGCCTGCATATAATACCTGTCACGTCGCACGCCTTTTTTTTTAGAGCTGCCTTTATTAATTTTTATATGAACTGCACTTTAACCTACCTTCGTATACGAACGACGCCAGGCCGTGCCTTAGTTATTCCATATTTTATTACTCAATGTTTCCGGACCACTTTAACCCTTTTCTTTTTCTCGAGGAATTGTTTACATTTATATAAGAGAGGAATGCATAACATCGACCATGAACGCTTGTTTTCGAATGAATCACTCGTTTAATTTCGGAAGCTCCGAGAGTGTCCCGGGGGAGTTCTGCATTCTCTGTTTACCTTTAAAGTCCGACCGCAGCTGGCGCCATACAATTCAATAAAATCAATCGAGCAGCGCCAAAACAAATGCATCGTCACGGTTATCCATTGTTTCCTATCACAAAATCACAGACTACAGCCATCACACACAGTAAATACGCTCCTACCCTGCACTTTTTTCTTTCTTTTCTTTCGGGGGAGGGGGGGGGGCGGATTGGCTTATCGAGGGATAATAGGGAGTTTTAGGGAAATGTTTTCGCACATCCGATACGATACGATGCCTCCTGCTGGTGCGCGAGTCTTTTGTGGTCGCGCATGCGCAGTTAGTACAGGAGGGCCCATCGTCAAAAACGTCAAACAATCGTTGCTGGCGACCGCCAACTGTTATTCCAATCTCACCTTTAACTCGCTGTATTTCTTTTTCTTTTTTTTTCCCGCAGGTTACGTGGGCTATTGCGGTGGCGTGGGAGCTGGCCCGGACAAGGCTCTCAAGCCTCAGTTCCCGGCCTGGGGTCCACCGCTCAGGCCGTGCCACATCCCGCCACCGTACGCAAGTAAGCCCCCTCTTCCTCCGCTAATCCCCGTAATGAATCTCCCTAACGCGCTAATCTCTTCATTCCTCTCCCCGACTTCGACCGAAACAGTCCTAAAATTGTACCGATTTGACTGCAGAAAGAGGCGAGTCGAGTCGGGGCAGATCGGGCGTCGAAAGCTCTTGAAAATCAGACGGCAAAAAAGGGCGGGAAACATTAAAACAATATTAATGCGTTTTTTTTTGTTTTCTTTTTGCGAATCTCTTTAAAGTAGTTGAAACCATAAAAAACGCAGGCCGTTTCTTTTTTTTTTTTGTACTTCGGCGTTTTTATAGTTAATGCCGCAATCTGAATGACGCGATAAATATATGTGCGGCACTGACCACGCCCTAAGTTTCTTAGGATGTCGATGATTACGTATGGCGTTCAAGGAGGCCGTTCTGCTTGTACCGACTTCTGGAGCGTCTCACTCATGAAACTAAAAACAAGCAAGGACCTCTTGCTAACTATGCATCCATACCCTATCACTACGGTTATGCACGCATCCATCGATGTACCATTATATGATATGATAAATTAATCTCCATTTTGATCTATTCGCCTTTGCCGTCTATAGGGCCGTTTCAAACGCGGAATCGGCGCCTTCTGATAACCAATCATCCTACGAATCGGAGCGAAAATTTTACCCACCGCAGGGTCGACCTAGGAATGCTTTGCTGTAGGTTCTACTCAGTCTAGAATTTGTCTGGATGGGTACTTTCTTCCAAAACACTGTGGGCGTTACGGTTTTTTTTGTTTTTTTTTGTTTTTTTTTGCGGCAAATTTATTGCGAGTGCAGACATCGCAATGCCGAATGTTTGTATTACCACATGGCCCCACGTTGGGCGCCATGTGGTAGGAGTTGCCTTGCTGAGTGCCCATCCGGGAGGAACAACACGAAGCCGGGGTTTCCACAAGAAACTACATTTATTAGAGTAACAGGAATGAGTTGTTAGTATTTAACGTATAACATTGCCGTAGCATTCGACCGACACGTCTCCGTGCCCTCGGTCCGTCTCCCCTTCTGTGGGCGTGTCCCTCTTTTATAGGCTTCTGTGCCTGCCCTACGTGCGCTGTTGCGCGCCTCGGACATTGTCCACTTTGGGCGGTCGGCAGCGGCCTCTGGTCGTGGTGGCAGACTCTAGCTCTCACAAGTTAAAGATATACGTTTCCAACATAATGCAAAAGCTTGACGCACTTGCGGTTGACAACGACCGACTGAGACAAGACCGGTTTTCAGCCTGTCGTAGCTGTCGCAAGAGGCTTAAAAAACCGTTCTTGTCACAGGAGGTTGTAGTCAAACGCAAGTGTGTAAACAGGCCCTCAAACTATTTCTGGACACGTGCTGAGAGCGGGTGTCCGTCATATTTATTCCACAGTACTGTATATATGCTGGTCTGATTCTCTAAAACACATTCGATAGATGGTGACATAATAAGTCAAATACGGTGTCCACGGTTCATAAAAAAGAAACAGTCTTAAAGAATTACGTTGCCAGCCAGGCTGCCAACTTGGCAAGCAATGAAACGCGAATTTCGAACCCGCCAGCATTGTAAGTCGTAACGATCGCCTGTGGCCACGATTATTTTCTTTTCAGGAAGCAGCGTAGTGGTAGGATCACAAACAACGGGGTCTTGAGCATATATCATCGTGAACGCGGGAAGACATTGACATATTGCCAGGGTTCGCCAAGGCGACATGTACGCGCTTAAACATTGCGAAAAGCAACACAAGTAGAAGGTTTACATTTACTCATAGAGCTCGGTATGGATTTTAGGCACGTAGCTGAACTTAAATCGAGTGGTTTAGGCCCCGAGTACACGCAAACAATTTCAATATATTGTAAAAGCATTTTTTTCTTCTCTAGTTTCGGCTTCAGGTACACATACTTTGCTCTACAAGGTATGTGTACCTAAAGCCTGCTTACCTTTCTCGCCCTAGCCCTCTACCTGACCAGGCCCCAGACCAGACCTCAAGTAACATTGTGTCTTTAAAACTTTCGTACGTTTGTTTCTCGTTCATGGTACCCGTGTGTCAGGTACATCGTAAGGCAGTTCTGTGTCCGATTGTTTTCTTCGCCCTCGTCCCCTAGCTGGCTGACCAGACCCCTGTGTTCTCCCTCCCCCGCAGTGCTGGGACCCACGGGCTCCCCGGGCGATGCGACGCTCGACCTCGACGACCCCGCGGACGGGAGCGCCCCGGACCCAGACCTCCTGCGCGACCAAGACAGGGACTCGAGCGTCGAGCGCGAACTGCCTCCGGCCGTCATCTCGCCGTCGTCGGCGTGCGGCGGAGGGGGCCCTACGAAGGGCGGGAGCGCGGGGGCGGCGGGCCCCGGCCGGACTCCGGCGGCGGCGGGTCGGGCCCCGAGGGCGCGGGGGCCCGGGCGCCGGCGACGAGGCCCAGGGTGGCACCAAGCGCCGGGGCCCTCGTACCACCATCAAGGCCAAGCAGCTGGAGACGCTCAAGGCGGCCTTCGCCGCCACGCCCAAGCCTACCAGGCACATCAGGGAGCAGCTGGCGCAGGAGACGGGACTCAACATGCGAGTCATCCAGGTGCGTGAGACTGAGTGTATGCTACGCAGGCCGCCCCTCGTTCGCTGGCTGGCTGTCTGGCCGCAGGGGACTGCGCAGGGTTGCTGCCTCGGCGGATATGCGCCTCCAGCGCTTTCGCCCACTTCGGGATCTCGGTGGGCATGCTCCTGCACTGAAGTTTCATTACGAAAGCTGCGCCGCGTGGCGGCCATTTAGCAACTGCTCCGAAAGTGCAAAAGCATGTTGAGAGATTGGCCTATGCTGGCGTGGAAAAAACGGCGGTGTGGCCTGGTACCTTCATGATACTAGAGTTATCGCCCCAAGGAAAGCGTTGCCGAATCGTGGGAAATGTTTCATAACGATGGCCCCATGGTACAGAGGAAACTTAATTTGAGAGCACGTAAAATAAGAGATCCATTTTTTTAAAATATATCTCATATAAGGTACATGTGTTCAAATTAAGTTTACCGTTGTACGTTGGAGGGGCTAATTTTTACTCGCACCATGTCAGACTTCCCGCGATTCGGCAACACAAATGGCCAAGGGTGCGAAAACGTGCACCGGGAAACGGTGCTGTCACGCAGAGAGGGGCTGCTCCTTCTGGCCAAATGCTGGACTCCCATAAACTATTTCATTCCTCGTCTTCCGCGAGCCGCCATGTTTGAGCCGAGCAACGCGGTCTGCGCGTGCGCACTGCAGTAATTACGCTGTTCTGCGAAACATCGGGCGGCGCGCATGCGTCCACAGCTCAGCGACTCGACATTTTTTTCGCCCACGGGGTGTCGTGCATTAAAAAGGGTGGATATCCCGCGGCTCCGACACGTAGCGTGCTTTAATCCCCGTTACTCCGTTGCACATTTTCGCCGGCAGGGCCGCGCGAGCTCCCCCGTTTCTAAAACTCGCGTCTTTTTTCCATGGGACGGCGTTGCGCCCCTTCTGAAGTTGCCAACACGCCGTCGCCGCGGACAAGCTACGCTTTTTCTGACGACACCTAGAATAGTCGAAACCCGCGAACAGCCACCTAGAAGACAAAAGGCCTGGTAATGACGTCATCGATAGTGGATCTCCGGCCCGCCCCCAAGCGGCAAAACCTGCCAAAGCTCGACGAGAGTACGCCGCAAAGCCACAGACCCGCGAGCCTCGCGTCGCCGCGGGCGAGGGGCGCACTTCTGAGACCCTGCAGTACACAGAGGCGGCAACGCTGACACGAGCTAGGCACCGCTGCGTGAATCCACAAGTAACGACGATTTGAGGGTGGGGGAGGGGGGTGCAAAGGCTCAGGCCGATTGTCTTCTAGTTGTATTGCCCGAACCCGAGGCTGAGCGTGTCCCTCGAAGCACTGCCTGGACTCCAGGGCCAGGTTAACGCACACGCAGCACCCAAAACCCAATCTGTGTCTGCGCTCCATCTAGCTGCAGGATCGCGTCATAATGCTGTAGTGTATACCGTTTTTTTTAATGCGAATATTAATGCGAATAGCATTCTTTGGATACTTCACGCACTTTTCGTCTATGTATCTATCTATCTATCTATCTACCGGGTGAAACAAGGAGACGGCAGGCTCTTTAAATCGACCGGAAAATTCAGTTCCTTAACCTATCGCGCTACGACTTTGTGCAGCGTTGCCCCCAGATGGTGCATTTTTTTTTGTAAAATTTGCAAAGAGCGAACTTACCTGAGGAAAAGGTAAAGAAAGAAAAAGGCTTAGCTCCTATGGAAACGCAGTGACGCCACCGGTCTGCAAACAACACGGCGCCGTTATATCTATCTGGCTATCTAACCTCTTACGCCGCGGGTCGATAAATAAATAAAAAAATCAGCAGAACCCATCCTTTGGGAATGATTATCTACGTTAATGCGAATAGCATCAAACGGTGCGGAGTTATGCGCGTTCGTCAGGTGGCCGGCACACTCTAGATACGCCAGCCCACTCTTAAGGCGATTCTAAATTTGTTGACACTTTCACAGCCCTGCGCACGATCTCCGCAGCCCAGCACGTGCGTTTGTGTCACTTAGGAAGGCGAGCAAAGCACGCGCCATACGCACAAACACTCAAAATGGTACCGACCAGACTTTCTGGCGTCTCAGCTAGTCTCAACCAACGGTACTCTAAACGGTTGTTTATATCTTTACCATAGGACGCGCCTTACAGCGCTGTCACAGCTACCGGTGCGCGCGCGTTCCATGCACGAGGGCTCATTCCGCTCTCGTGAGGGTGAGCACGGCCGCTACATCACCCTCTCCCGAGCGCGGGAGAGGGTGAGCTAGGGGCAGTGCTAAGCCTCACGAGAGCGGAATGAGCCCTCGTGCATGGAGACGCGCGCGATGGTAAAGATATAAACAGGTGTTTAGAGTGCCTTGAATGACTGCCTTCATAGCTCTGTGGTTAGCGCGTCTGCCTGCTGATCAAAGGGTCAACGGTTCGAATCCCGCCGGCGCCGGTCTTTTTTATTTATTTATCGACCCGCGGCGTAAGGGTTAGATAGCCAGATAGATATATAGATAGATAGATAGATACATAGACGAAAAGTGCGTGAAGTATCCAAGAATGCTATTCGCATTAAAAGACCGGCGCCGGCGGGATTCGAACCGTTGACCCTTTGATCAGCAGGCAGACGCGCTAACCACAGAGCTATGAAGGCAGTCATTCAAGGCACTCTAAACACCTGTTTATATCGTTACCATCGCGCGCGTTCCATGCACGAGGGCTCATTCCGCTCTCGTGAGGCTTAGCACTGCCCCTAGCTCACCCTCTCCCGCGCTCGGGAGAGGGTGATGTAGCGGCCGTGCTCACCCTCACGAGAGCGGAATGAGCCCTCGTGCGTGGGACTGCGCGCTCACCAACAGCTGTGACAGCGCTGTAAGGCGCGTCCTATAGTAAAGATATAAACAACCGTTTAGAGTACCGTTGGTTGAGACTAGCTGAGACGCCAGAAAGTCTGGTCGGTACCATTTTGAGTGTTTGTGCGTATGGCGCGTGCTTTGCTCGCCTTCCTAAGTGACACAAACGCACGTGCTGCAGGCTGCGAGAGATCGTGCGCAGG